>PVKA01005934.1:0-87064 GCA_004027165.1 Ctenomys sociabilis | reverse complement strand
TGAAGTATACATCGTGAGCCCATAATATTAAGCTGAGCTGTAAATGGATATGGTTGACAATTTCTTTGAATAACTCCCTATGGTTGCAGAATGCTGGACTGTGTTGGATTGTGGTGTCGAGTTCAAGCACCTAAGGTAGTTGAATGTCAATGGAGTGCCCACTTTTGACAGGTGTAGACAAAGGAAGGGTTGTAGAAAGGAAAAATCATGATGTGTGTGTATAGACAGTACAGTTGAGACAGATAACGCTGTGCTTCTACATAATTCTATGAGAGGCAAGATCTGCACTAATGGTGGTTGGACAGGATATTATGTCGGCTTTTAGTGCTATGGTCATCCACTAGGTAAATAATTATCGAATCTTTGATATAATTCAGCTATAAAAAAACCTGTAAATATAATTTCATGTATACACCTTGTACAATACCAAAACGTTATGAAAACAGTTTGCAATGTATTAATTCATTGACTCTGTATGGTTAAGGTGTCTTGAAACTGTCTGATTGACATTTGTATTTCAATAAAATAAAAATAAATGAAAAAATGAAAAAAAAATGAATTAAAGATGGAAAAAAGAAAAAACAACTCTATTAGCCAGAATGCAAAGATGACCTAATCAAACATCAGTGCCAATGCCCTAAGTTGACAATTGCCAGTCAATGTCAGGAGCGTTGACCAGAATGAAAGCTGACTGAGTATGAGGGAGGATGCCATGCTAGCCTTAATAATTTCAGTTACACATGGTAACTGAAGTGAAAGAGCTCTGGGCGGAAACTGTGGGTACAGGAGTATTGCCAGATGTGTAGTGTCTTGGGGGCCATATGTATATTTGGGTAAATACTGAATTGTTTTAGAATTCTTAAGCACTGTACCATTTGGTGTGTGTTGCAGTCAAAGTTTGCACAGGAAACCATACAGAGTACACAATTTATAAGATTATCTTTAATAGTCACTCAGAGAGTCGTATGTGAAAGAGTGCAAAGAAATCTTTCCACACACCAAAGACCAAAAGAATTCAGCTCAGGGCATGGATCCCACAGCAGTGCCCTGCAGGAATCCAGCTAAAGACCTAGAGCCCATGACAATGCCCCTCATGAGTCCAGCTGGAGGTCAAGGACAATGTCCTTTACAAGCCTGTTTCAAGGATCTATGTTGGGAAATCTCAAAGATCAGTGTGGAAGGTAGAAAGTCTGGGCCAGCAAAACGAAGGATCTGTGATGGTAGGCTGAGGAATCTGCCCTGAAAGCGATGCTCAAAGGAAGAACCAGAGCTCCCCTGAAAAGTACCACAGCCATCCTCCATAGCAGTGAGGTCTCCAGCTCCTCTTTCTATGAGAACAGCTGAGTCTATATCAAGAGAGCCAGCAAGCCAAGTTCTGAGGAGAACCAATGGCCACTTCTTTCTCTCCAGCTCTCCTATTTTATGTGTTGGTAATGATCCTTAGGTGGGCTTCCTCTATCCAGGATGACACCAATTCAGTTTCACAGAGTGACAGCCATTAGTGAATTCATCATGGTTTGTTGCTTCTTTTTTAGAAAACAGCCTTGCAATGTAAAGCATGGGTCATCTATATGAAGCAACAATTACTTGATTCATGTCAAAGAATTGCATATACATTCATGTATAAATCTGTCTCTCTCTTTCTCCCTGTCTCTGTGTCTCTGTCTTTCTCTCTCTCTCTCTCTTTCTAAGGGATATGAATTTCAGAGAAATCCAAGCTTTGGATAAGGTTTCATTGCTTCTAATATTATCTGCATTTTCTCTAATGCTGAACATGTTACATATCTTCAAAATACCTTTGGGGTTATAGTGTCTGCTGCCAATAAAGGCATTTTTAAATGCCAGAACTAGGATCCTAGGAATTATAATAAGCAAAGTTTCCTACACAAATAACACTGCTACTATGTTCATTAGTCTTTTAGGGAGTGGGTACATTTTTTATGATCAAGATGTGTATTTGTACTGCTGTCCTATCTAATTATAGGGACAAGAAATAGGCAAACACATGGGTGCAGCATTCAAGTTAGCAGGAAAAAAATAGGAGAATTTTTACAGGCGTCTGGATGATGTCCTCGATTCCCCTTTAGCTATTGAATCTCAGCTGACTGCAATCAAGAACTGAGTCACAAAATGGCTTGCATTGTGTTGCTACTTCAGTTGGACTGAATGTCGTTCAGCATGGAAATTGTGAAGAATTCATCAGGTTTTTCAATTTGAATACAAAAAAAAATAAATGCTGTTAGAATTTCAGCAATAATAGCACTGAGTATACTCCTATAAGAATTATTTTAATGACTGTATGAATATTCAGTAAACCTTCATTAAGTTGAAAAGTAAGGTGCAAACTCCCCTACCAAAGGCAAGTTTTAAATTAACTGTATTCAGATAGACCAACAATCCTATGAAAGGAAAGTAGGGCAATTATTTTGCAGAGTATACAATTAGAGGAAAAGATACTTGATTAATTAGACATTTGTGGCTACAGCACATATTTTGAACTACTTCTGCTAAAAAAGTTTTACTAAGTTTGATGTTCCTAACTGATACAAAGTTAGGATCACAAACTGATGCATGTTTGTGTATTTTTCATCAGTGTATCTGTTGCTTTTTCTCATTGTATATATGGGCAGTCACAAATAGGATTCTGTGTGCATGGCTGGCAGATGGGAATATTTATCCCAATTGATTCTTTTTTGTCAAGTTTAAAATGTCCTTGCGAGCTGGGTGTGGTGGCGCAGACCTGTAATCCCAGCACTCGGGAGGCTGAGGCAGGGTTGTTGTGAGTTCAAGACCAGCCTGAGCTACAAAGTGAGCTTAAGGCCAGCCTGAAGTGTGTAGTGAGACCCTGTCTCAAAAAGACAAAAAGAAAAAAAAAAAAGTCCTTGCCTCTCCTGTCTAGGAATAACTATGGGGAAATGTCTGAAAGGAACCCCGAGTGCTTAGGGGGAATGTAGGTCACTTATATCATTCAAATGAAATGTGTTTATAAAACCTTTTATAAAGAGATTTATAAATGCTAATACAAATTGATTTCTTGGGGAGGCAGTAAACTCTTTAAGCTTTCTAGCCAGAGAAAGCCAATAGAAATGATAATTTAACATCATTCTAACCTGACCCTAATGGAATTTGGAGTCGTTTTCTTCCAATTGCTTCTCATTGTTTGTCAAGCTGATCACTACAGAGAGACTAAGATGGACTCTCTAATAGTTTTTTTTTTCTCTCTCTGTTTTAGAATTCAAAACATAGTTTGGGAATTATAGTTCTTCCATTTGAGGTTTTTCTCCATCTTGCTCATCCTGCTATGTACGTTATAAGTGTTTATGTTTTTGAGTTTGTGGTCTCTTTGATCTATCTACCTCAGGACGGTTGAAATAAGCCAAAATTGTCTCAACCAGGAATTATTTAAGTGAATAAATAAATAAGCAAGACTAATGATTAGGTAACTCATTGAGTGGGCTGGTTCAACAGAACCAGCTAAATTGGGAACGAAATTATTCAAGTTCTAACCCTTTCTACTTGCAAATTAGCCAAAATCAATTGTGTTTTAAGCATTGCATCACCTTGATTGATTTTAAAATGGATAGCACTTTGAGGCTCACATTTATGGTGTACCTTGAAGGACTTGGCAATGGGCTTCTTTTCTACTAAAAGTGGTCTGCACTAAACTTTTAAAATAGCTTCACTTCTTAAAGTTGAATAAACTTTGCTGTGGAATATATTCTTTTTTTAAAATTTGGATCTTATAAAACACAGCTTTCTTATTTTGTTTTGTAAACAATGTTTTGTATTGATCCTTTCTTAAGATCCCAAACAAGTTTTAGATAATTCTTTTGCACCAGAGAATTAAAATAAAAGGATTCAAGCAGATAATAGTGGGATAAGGATAAAAATGTACGAAAAAAAATGTATGACAACGTGTTAAAAGTCTAAAATTGGTTTAACTCAATGTTGGTAAAAATATGGATCACTGGTTTTGAAATCGAAAGATGGAAGTTTAAACACTGGCATGGCAACTGCATTTGTAACCTGAAGCAAGCTTTAGAACACCCACTCTGTCAACCTCTTTTATTGCTGTTCCTCAAGGTACTAATTTGAAGATTAATTTAGACAATGTGAGCAGGCATAACAGTACCACACGAAGAGAGCAACAGTCAACATGTTCTAGTTTTCTTCCTATAGTGCAAACCAAGACATACAATAAATGAAGTGAAGGATTTATTATGCTACAGTATAGTGTTTTTCTTTTTTTTTATTACCATTTATTACTTTTATATATACTCCATTTCTTCAGAAAGCATGGAATTTATCTCCAACTCTACTGGCTTGGACACATACAAATTATAGAAATGTAGGGATTATATATTGTACTGGTAAAAATAAGGATTAATTACTATTGTTAACTTGAATAAAATGTCAGGAACATAGAGACCAAGCAGAAGAGCTTATATTTTATGATTTTGGCACATATACAGTGCTTAAATGTGTGTTCATTTACTAAAGCTAAGAATTCTCATAGAACTAAGAGTATTTGGTGGTTATTTTGGTAGATTGTGTAATGAAGAACATGCATTTGTACAAATGAAAGCAGGAGAATGTTGGATAAGTCATGATTTAAAAATGTAACATCTTCCCCAATGATTATCCATTTATAAATATTGTTAATCTGGCTTATTTGAAAAATACACTCTCCTGGCTAAGCTAGAGTTTAATTTGTAAAAACTGGCTAAAAACAAATATACGTAATTAGTTTCCAGTCTGTATGTCTTCTTTCACAAATATTTGCTCTTCTAAAGTCAGTAGTGAGTGTCTGCATGTGTCTGATGACTTTGCTGACTGCTGTGATGTAGTTCATATGGGCTTTACCTCTGACAAACCCATTGTGTCTTCTCATCTCACAGTGAGGCAAACTTTATAGTTTTGAAAGTGAGTTAAATTTCCAAATTTGACATCTTTGAGAGCTGGTTAAATCTTCCTAGCAAGGAGCGTCTCACTAGACCTTGTAAGGTCTTGGAAAACTATCTTTTCTTGCCATAACAACTTAGAACAAGGACTAAGCTGCAGTTGAGATTTTGAACATGCTTTTTCCTTGTGCAGATATTGCTATTTACTTAATAGTAAAAATAATGTCAATTGGAAATGGGCTCTGCTTTAAAAGCAGAGAGAAAGTATTCTTTTCAGAGTCTGGGGTGAGGCCTCAGATAAGATTTTTAAAAATAGACTCTTTTCAGATGATTCTGACTAGCTTTGATGAGCTCACTTCCATGCAAACTGACAAACTAATCTATAGCAAGACTGTGTGGTAAGGCATGTTGACCACAGGGGTTGATCACTGGACAGCAAGATTAAAACATGTACTACTATGCAGTTTTATTTTATCATTGTTATTAAAACATGAGTATACATAGGTCTTGTAATTAAATGACATTAAGACAGTGTGCATCCATGTAATTTATTAAAGAGCAAACAAATATTTGGTATAGGATAAAATTTTAACTAATAGATACACAAAATTAGAACAACTTGTAAGTTAGGAAAACTCTAACACAGGCAGTCTTTGCTTGCTGTATTATTTACTAGATTATCTCTCTACAGAAACCTGAAGCAGCTTCTATCCTAAATCTCTCGGTGCCAGGTCTCTGGAGTATGCTTTGGAATCCCAGCACTCTGACACCTTCCATCAGACAAAACAAGCTGGGTTCAGTGTGTTCTATCCTTCACTCGCCACTCCTTTTTTCCTCTTCAAAGAGGTCTTGTACAAAAATAGTGTAAAAGCAAAGGTGATAGAGGGGTGGAATAGTTTCTGAGAGCTGAATTTGTGCCTGAACACCCCATGCACATCCGTTCTTTTCTGTTGAGCTCAGTTGGGCTTTATAAATCATCTGAGATTATATTTTTGCCCCAATGACAAATATATGTCCTAGAAATTTGGGTTCACAATGTCAGAGAAGCATGATGGGCAGGACAATACTTGTATTTTTGATTGCTGACATTTCTTTGTCATACTCTGTCTGGGTATCTGCTGTTAGTTCAACTGTAGCCTCTGCTACCTGAACAAATAATGCTTTCTCAACTTGGAAATACCAATTCTTAGACTGGCAAAAATAAATTTTTATGACCTCAGAAGAAGGGGTTCATGTCACTTTCGTGTAGTCACATAATAATCTAAACTCACTTCTGTGAGATGTTATTCTTTTGAATTTTCTTCTTTAGTCTCATTGTTATTATTTAGAGTTTTGAAATTTTTAGTAGCCCTGTTGAAACAGTAGGCTTACAATGACACATTTAAATGCATGCATTTAGATCACATATTTTGATAAGTTTTGACATGTGTACACACATGCAAAGATGACCTCCATGAAGATACTGAACATATCACCCACCAAAGGTCCCTCAGTCTCTTCACCCTTGTGTCAGGTACCAGATTCTCCTCCACCCTTGTCAACCACTAATGTGATTTCTATTGCTATAGATTGAATTTTTTGTTTTATGGAGTTTTGCATTAATGGGACCAGATAGTATTTAAAATAATAGGCTGCATAGTGACGTTTTCTTCAATGACAAATTACATGTGAAAAAGTGGTTCCATAAGATTGAAATGGAGCTATAAAATCCTATTGTCTGGAAACCGAGAGCTGTCCTATTTTGGCCCTGCAATTTTCACTCACATCTTTGAGTTGATGCCAGAGTAAAGACTTTCTAGAGTGCTAATCATGTAGAAGCGTAGCATATGTAATTATGTGCAGTACATATTATTTGATAATAATATATGGCAATGTATTGGTTTATGGATGTGATACACTTTTATTAGAGATCAATATATTCCTACTTATAAAAAAGATTAATGTAAGATAGTATGCTGAGAACAATCTCATATGTCATATGTACTGTACCTTGTCATTGTACATGATTGCCTCAAGGTCATGTCTAGTGACAGACCCATCCCAGTGATGCTGAATCACATAGAGTCCAGTGCCCAGATTGCAACCCAAAGCTTATGCTTTATCACAAAGTGTCAGCACTAAAGTTAAACTTGAGTCCTGAGATTTTAGTTTAGCAAGAACAATGTATACAATAATGTCTTTTCTCTCAAAAGGAAAACAAACGGCATGTGAGCTGTAGGTTTGCCACCATTGATCTATACTATTTAGTTGTGTCAAAATACATTTTGACTGTTGCCCTGTGACAAAATTGTGTGACACTGTATTTCTTAAAACATATTTCCATCATCGCCACATGACACTTTCCTTTTCTGGCTTCTTGCACTCGGCATGATTATTTGAGACATTGCTGTTATCTGACTTTACTTGGAAGTAATATTTAATTGATGGAAATATTGCAGTTTGTTTAGACACTTACTTGTTAATTATTTGTAAGGTCTGCCATTAGAAATGAAGCAACAATACACATTTACTTATGAAGTTTCATTATTTCATTTTCTTCTATTATAGTAAAAATACATACATGATGTCATACTTGCAACAAATCTCAAAGTACAGAATGCAGTATGTTTTAACTAGAAATAAACTCTGACTTAGATTTCTAAAACATATTCTTCTTCCATAATTGAGATTTTATGTGCCATGTATTCATTTATTTAGGAATAAATAACTGAGATTTGAATAACTGAATAATAATGTATATATACATTTAAAGATAGATATATTTTTATATAATATAATTTTTAAAATGCATTTACAAATATTTTCTCCTTAATTGTGGTTTCAGTTTTATTTTGTTGGCAGTAACTGTTGAAGAACAAATTTCCTCATATTGTCAAAGTTTAATGACTCATATTTTAAAGGACACTAATTTTAAATAGTTGTTTTATAATTTCATAAATTTCAGTAAACCATTTCGTACCTTTGGGACAATTTCTGGACTATCTGTTTGGGTCTGTTAATCTGTTTGTCTTGAACTACTACCATACTGTTTTTTTTTTTTTTTTTTTTTTTTGTCTTTTTGAGACAGGGTCTCACTATGCAGTTCAGGCTGGCCCTAAGCTCATCTTGTAGCTCAGGCTGGTCTCTAACTCACAACAATCCTCTGCCTCAGCCTCCCCAGTGCTGGGATTACAGGCATGTGCCACCACGCCTGGCTTACTATACTGTTTTGGCCACTATTAAATTTTTTAAAAATGTTATACTTCTGCACTTCTTATTTTTTTCTTCAAATAGCCCATAGCTTTTTCCATAATTCTATTGAAAAACAAATAGCAATAAGACAGTTTCAAATCAAATTAGTAGCACAGATTCAATAATTAATGCATTGCATAATGTTTTCTTAGTGGTTATTTGTTGTACTCGATACAGACATGATATTCTATTTACAAACACTATTAGAGTAGATCCTTCTATTCATTGAATTAAGAGAATGTAGCTCTATCTTAACTATTTTGAACATACAGATACAAAATGCTCATTCATTTGTATCCTCTTTTTTTGTTTAGTTTTGTCATTTAAATATTATAGGTATGTGAATTCAGCAAAATATTCCTAAACAGTCCATTAGTCCATAATAATATTGGGTTTTCTGTATGTCTGGCAATGTTAGAAGTTGTTGAGTTGAGTCTTTTACAGTTCAGCATAATAATATGGCTTTATTTCTTATACTTCGTTTTTATACTGTTCTACTGGATGGTTAAGACCAAGATAAAGCAAGACCTATGTAACAAGAATTGTGGTTTTTGTATCTGATTAAGGTCAATCAAATCCTCTCAAGATTTTTCTGGAAACACTGTACTGCAGTTTGTAGATACTTTGTCTGTGTCAGCCATGTGGATGAGTTACAGTCATTGCTTGACAAATTTGCTCTCTGTGAAAGCCTGAGAGAATGTTCTCTCTCCATTCTACATCCTTGATCACTTTTCTCTTTGGCCCCATGATCTCCTTGATCAGAAAATTTGCAGCCCGTAACTTTTTATAACTTTAAATATTAAGAAAGGTCCCATGAATTTTCTCATTAGAAAACCATTTCAGTCTTTTTCATACACCTAAAACTTCCAATTTTTGAAGCTCAGTTCTTAGTTTTGTTAAAGTTCAATTAATTCTTTTGTTTTTTTTTTTTTTTTTTTCGTGGAACCGGGGATTGAACTCAGACCCTTGCACTTGCCAGGCAAGTATTTATTCTACTGAGCCATCTCCCTGGCCCGACTCAATTAATTCTTTTTAAAAACTGATTTGAATATTATGTCAAAAAAATTCTGGGTTCATCTATATTTAACTTCAATATCCGATTTATGTTGCATACTGCACTTTGCCGTTTCTTGAGGTACAATTCTATGTATGAAATAAAAACTCAATTTTTGTATTAAAACCCCAAATATTTATTTATTTATTTATTTATTTATTTATTTATTTATTTATTTATTTATTTATTTATTTGCAGAACTGGGGATTGAATTCAAGCCCTTGTGCTTGCCAGGGAAGTGCTTATTCTACTGAGCCACGTCTCCGGTCCCTCCAAATATTTATTTAGCCATTATTTTCTTTAAAAGATTTTTGCGGAGGAGACCGCCCGGGTCGCCAGATCCTGAAGCCACCCAGAGCGTCAGCCAGGTGTATGAGGGAGACCGCTGGGGGCCACCGGATCCTGAAGAGATTCAGAGCGCAGGCCCAGTGTGGAACCCATCAGCAGAACTCCCTGCAAAGAGGCTAGAGGCAAGAACTACCCAGCTGACTCAGGGGCAGAACATATCTTGCAGGTGTGACACAAAGGGTTCACCTGCAGGGCTGCAGCAAGAAGTGGAGCACAGCAGTCAGACTCAAGCCACACCCACCTGGAGGAGTCTGAACTTCATAGATCCAGACCTGGTGCTAAGGTAATAACTTAGATAGCTAAGCTCTACACCAAATGTCAAAACTCAGTGGTATACAAAATGACAAAGAGAAGGAACAAAAAGCCCCAAGTCCACCCCCTCCAAACGCAGAAGACACTAGCATAGAGGAAATTGGAGATCACACACCTGAAATCTCTGAAATGATAGCATTGGAAGTAAAGAAACAACTGCAAAAAGGTATAGGAGAAATCAGATCAGAAATAATTTATTAAACTAAAGAATTTCATGATGACAAAGCCAAACCTACACAGACTACTAAATGATCTTCTAGAGAGGGAGCAAAATGATCACAACCCCATGAATGAGAATGGAAAGAACCCACCAAATAGGGCAAACAATTAAACACAGGAGAATAAGAGGTATACAATAGTAGTCTTTCAGTTATTGTTTTGTATACAGCAGCAAGGTATTTCCATCAGCACACTCTACAAATGGAATTCTCTAGCACCCTATGGGTCCAGACTCCAAATGGGTCCACAGGGTGGATTTCAAGGAAATAGCTGTAGCTCAGTCCCACAAGTGACACCTGGCTACCAGTAAGTGTCATGGTCATTATCCATGTCCACAACACACTAGAACTTTGTGTGATATTGTATCCCCAAACTGTCAGAAATGATGGTCATTTATTTGTCATTCCAGCATTTATCTTATGTTTTATTCTTTGTATTTCTTTACTATTATGAAAACTTTTTCTTGGTTCAATTGTTTTGAAACATTTAATTTTTAATTAATAAGTATTTAATTTTCTGAATATTTCTTTATCTTAATTTTTATTTTAAAATTTATACTATATCTTTGAATTATAATTTATCCAAAAGACATCATATGATATCTTCTCCTAGGTTTTGAAACTTTAAAAAGTATATTTCTATTTTATGTTGACTTTATATTACTTCTTCCCTGTCCTTTACATACAAACACACACACACACACACACACACACACACACACACACACACACATGAAAAAAATACATGTGTAACCCGACATAAGATTGGCACTATTTTAAAGAAATTTTCAATGATCTTTTAAATAAGGGTTCATCTAATATATTTTATATAGTCCTGCATAACTATCACTTTGAGAGCTCTTTATTGCTTATCCAGGAGCATACTGTAACTTCTCTTGCCTTTTGAATTATGCTCTTTGTTATTTCCTGTACCTACATCTAGAGGTATTAAAATATTTCAAGTTTGTAAAACTGAAAAATATTTTACTTTTAGTTTTCAAAGGTATGTTTGCTAAGTATAAAATTCAAAGAGGATAGATCTTCTTTTCTCTTTCAGTCCTTTAATTAGTGTAGTTTCTTACATATTTGGTCATTTTTTTTATTCTTTCTAATGTGGAATACGATGCTATTTAATTTTGTTCTTCCATAGCTAATATTTTTATGTATATGCTTTAACCATTTTTTCTTTATAAGTTTTGGACAGTTTCATTTTTGTGTATCTTGGTATGATTTTATTTAAATTTCTTACGTAAAAGGTTCATTTTTCTTGGAAATGTGGTATTGTAAGTTCAACTAAATTCAGAAATTTTAAATCTTTAAATATTTATTTCCTATTCTTTTCTACTTTGAGAATTCTAATTATATTAATATAAAAAAGAAAGGAGCAGTTAATGCTTACAATTTTTGTTTTTATTCTGATTATTTTTCCTCTCTGGAATTGCTTATAACTTCTTAGTTATTGTTTTTTTTTAAACAAAACTTACACGTGTATATCTGGTAATCGGAAAAACTAAGTTTCACATAGCATCATTTAATATACAGCAACCATTGTTGGATTCCTATTACTTTGTTTGTGAAATCTTGTATCGTGTATAATGCTGTTTTCTTCTATCACTACTTTGTATTCTTTAAAAACATAAGTACAAAAAAGCAAAAAGGGATATGATGTTATTTGAGGGATTAAAGAAGACATGTTTGAGAAAATGTTAACATCTAAATGATGAATGAAATTAACTGAGTGAAGAGTGAATCATGTTTGCATGCAATCAGGAGAAATTGGAGGAAGGTGAGGGACAAGAACAGATGTGGAGATCATCACAAGAGTATAGGCTTCCTCACAACCATGGAAATATGTCACAGTATGCAATCATGGTGGCATAAAGCATGTAAAGGTTACTTAGAAATCAGATTTAGTTCAGTTACACACAGGGTCAGAGAGACTGCCTCTCCATATGGGAGCCTCAGGGAAATAGTGATAAGCTCAGACCTCTGTAATTTGTAATCAGGGATAGAAGAACAAAGATATAGAAGACATATTTGCATACTTGTACAGTAAGCTCCCAACTTATGAACATTTGATTGTGAACTTGCATGGGAATAAAACTATGAATGTTCTCCCAAAAAGGAACTTGTCTGTAAGTTGGTAGCTATTCCATTGGTGGTTTGGTCAGGAGACGGGAAAAATGGGGTGGTTTGTTATGTAACACATGTTGACCTAGTTTAAGCAATTTTCTTGGGACAGAGGAGACAAAATGGAAGATGGAAATGTCTCTGTCTATTCTGCTGACTGTTGCCCTATATATCTGCTTCAAATTTTACCATGCATTCCAGGAAACTTCCAAGGTCCCTTGCTTATTGTACACACTTTGATCAATCCTTTGGCCAGACTCTCCCCACAGAATGGACTCGAAATTCTGGGTGTGAGCCTCCACTTGCCATATCTGTTAACTGATGAGGTCTTTTGTCTATAGTCAATTCATTTATTCCTTTATGTGGTTATTATAAATTTAATAAATACTAAGCCTTTGGAGACTTCTGGTCACCAAAATAAGCAATAGACTATAAGAGACCTGGGTCTAAATATAACCTCTGTTCTTTCATACTTACTACATAATAGTGGAAAACTTAATTAAAGTACCTGTAGTTTCTACGTTTGTTAAATGAAGATAACAACTCTACTTCTTGGGTTGGTATGCAGATCAAATTAAATGTTCTATGTCAGCTCTCACTGAATTCCCTAACATACAGTGAACAGAACATAAAGATAATGTTAATTAATTTTCCATTAATCCTAGCATTAATCCATTAAATTCTGTTGTTTTCTATCATATGAAAGATCTGGGATTTGATAATCAGCACTACAAAACATAGATATTATAAATAAATGGGGGTTTAAATAAGCATTTATATAAGAATTTGAAAATAGCTAAGTAACACATGAAACTATGCTTAATATCATTAGTCACTAGGTAAATTCATATCAAAGCCACAGTAAGATGCCACATCATACTCACTGCGATGGGTGGGTGCAATAAAAAATATACAATAAAAGTGTTGAAAATGATGGGAAGAGTGTGGGACTCTAGTACACTGTTCTAGAGCTGAAGTGATGGGGCCAGTTTGGAAAAAAGTTTTGTAGTTCCTCAAAATAAGTGCAAATTGTTACTGGGTTTGGAGGCAATGGTTCATCCTCCTAGACATAGTTTCTAGGTGCTTTTTCTCCTGAGAAAAGGAACTGTTCAAGACAAATTAATTGTTAAAGAGATTTCATGTTCATTAAAACGTAGAAAAAGAAACAGATGCTGTAGAGCAAGTTTGGTCCAAGTGAAAGTAGGAAAAGAAGTACACTACAGCATGAGAGAATACTGTAAAAGAACACAGTAGCCCAGAGCTCAGTGGTGACTCTTCTTTCCTATTTCCCACTCATCAAGGTTGACATCATATCTAAACCATCATATCCAAAACTACTCATGTTCTCATGAGAAAGGAAATTGGATTTGGAGTAGGGTTTTGTTAACTGTTCCGTGTATGTGTCCTAGAACTTTGTAACTAACAGATGATGCCTACTTCTTTAGCCAATTTTCCAGGCCCCAGTCTATTTCATTTCCCCTGAGAAATGCCCATCTTCATAATTCTTTATGAAATGCTGAAGGAGTGGAGGTCTCTGTCTTTATATATCTACATCCTGCTGAAAGAGGCTATAGTCCCTACCTACTGTGGATTATGTTCTCTCCACCTGCCTCGGAGTCTTGTGACTCTCTGGATTGAAGAAATAAAAAAAAAGAACAGTGTGAAAAGTATTAGTGTCTATATGTGAAGGTCTGCTGAACTTCCTGTTTGATAGAATAAAGCTTAGTGAATTTGTCAGAAAAGTAATTTATTATCAAGTTAGGCATGTAGAAGCCAAATATGAAAAGGAGCAGGACAGATTTCTACACTTCCTATAAATACAATATGGAAAAGAAGGATGTTAAATAAATTATCCAAAGCTGAGAGCCATAGCATTAGCAAAATTACCACATTATGGTTTAATTAAGAACAGGAATGTCAGTACAGGTATCTGTTTAAGCTGTAGTGAACTATGGGTTGTTGTGTTTTGAAGAGGAGCTTCAAGTCTTCCAGAGTTTCACAGAAGTAAAGTCTTAGTCTTGTGAAAATTTTAGTGGCCATTTTCCATGTAGGGCTTCTATTCAATCCCTTAAGGAAAGGCTATCTTAATGGTTTGACAGGAACTGGGAATAAAGCAAGGGTCTTGAGTGGCTGGCTGTAAGGCTGTCATTGTCTCTCTACCAGCCTGCTATTGATTTCCCAAGGAGACTTTAGGCATGCCTCACTGGGGTCCCTTTTAATGACAGTCTAAAGAAAATATATTGCCTCTAAAAATTGTAGTTTCCTACTTTGTATTATAGGTGATGGCTTGTTAGTCAATAAGCCCCTTTCTGTTTATATTGCTTCAGCACCAGAAAGGCATATCTGAGGTGTGTGTGATCTATCTATCTATCTATCTATCTATCTATCTATCTATCTATCTATCTATCTATCTATCATCTATCATCTATCTATCTATCTATCTATCTATCTATCTATCTATCTATCTATCTCTATCATCTATCTATCTATCTATCTATCTATCTATCTATCTATCTATATATCACAAATATGACTTTCTGGTGCTGCATTCCTGTGAATATATATTTTTTCTTTTTTTTTTCTGTTTTGAGTGGGAAGTTGTAGCATATGTAGCCCTCCCTCCAGCCAGTACACTTCGGTTTCTTTGTTTCCCTTTGTTTCTAATTCCTGTTCCTGTTCCAGTTGCTTCTGTCTTCTAGAAATGGCTGGTCACTATGATGCATATTGTATAAACCAATTCCCAATTGACAAGCCATTCTGCCTCTGAACATCTGCTTGCCTATTTCATATAAGCCCAAACCACCAGAGATCAGGGATTGATATTTTGGGAATGAGCCCAATCAGTGCCCACTGATGTAAATCTGCCACCCAATCCTGGGTGTTGTTTTGGTATCTTGGCCCTCACAGACAGCAAGGACCTCTTCAAGATATGGTATCTTAGAAGGCACATCCTTGAGATTTCTAAAGCTCTCTTTGAGGCATAGAAGAGATCTCCTGGCTCCCCAGTCAAGTTGCTTATACTGGACCCCAAAAGGAGGGAGATGCAATCTGCCTGCCTGCCTGCTGGATTGCACAGCCCCTTAATCACCCCAGTTAGTCTACCAGTGATGCTTTGCTCAAACAAAAGGGGAGTCTGATCAACTCTCATCAGTCAGAACCACCCTCAAGGGAAAGAGGTTGGAATGTTTAAGCTCTGAGTGCCTGCTGAGTGAATGTGAAAGTGAGTAAATATATACCATAAGTAATGGGCTGCTTTGTCTGTGTCCCAAGACTAGGACATGTTGGTCATAATGGCTGACTGGGGCCTTACAGTTGCAGTTCTGTGGTGACTGACATATGGTATAACACAAACTTTACAGTCTTACCTAGGTAACACCTAAGTCCCCATGAAGGTCACTTCTAGCCAGGCATCTGAATGGTCTGTCTCTCTGAAGAGCACCAACCTTTTATCTATTGTTCCATCCTTGAAGGGTACAAAACACATATATAGGAAGTGGAAGATGTGAGCTAATCAGTCAAAACCCACAGTCCCTGACTATAGGAGTAGGGATCCATTGGTCTCTTTTGAACTTTTTGGACTGTTACTCAATTGCCACAAGGAATTGGAAATTCTCCCCCTATTTTCAGGGAAGCCCCTGCAACACATTTAGATCTGGTACAGCCTGTTTCTCTGTGCCTTCCAGCTCCATCACGGTTCTCCAAGAAAGAAAAAAAAAAAAAAAATGAAGCTTTAAAATTGTATAATGTCTAAAGATGGTTAAACTGCTAAATATACCTCTCCTATCTGTAAAGTCAAAGATCTCCAAGCTGTCAATGCCACCACAATTGCCCTCTATAAATGTTGTCTCAGTCTTCTGCCACCCACAGTCTGCTGGTACACTTGCCTGAGCTTAATGAATGTCTTCTTCTGCTTGAGTGGCTCTTGTCAACCAACCCCTTATTGTCCTTTAAGTGAAAAGACCCTAGTGCTGGACTCAAATGTCAACTGATCTGGGTTGGGGTTGACCTCCAAGAGTTTCAAAATCTTACTTACTATCTTGCTAGTTTACAAGCACAAAATATCACTGCATTTCTGATCAACGAAACCAAAGCTGCCTGCTGAAAAGACACAAAAGCTCCACCACATTATCTGACAGAAAGTGGTTATAAGAAAGAAACTCAGAAAATTTCTTGGAGCTGTGGGCTTCTATAGAATCTGGATCCTGAGTTCATAAAACCAATAATGTTAACTCTGACTGCTAACCCCTAGGAGTGCCCAGTGGCTACCTTGGATCCAGTTGCTAAGTGTTTCCAACCCCCTTTGTCTCTGTGCTCTAACAGTCACTGTACTTCTGATCAGAAAGCTGGTAAGCTCACCTTAGGCCAAGATTTAACTGGACCCCAAAAGGAGGGGAATGCAATCTGCCTGCCCACCTGCCTGCTGGATTGTACAGCCCCTTAATCACCCCAGTTAGTCTATCAGTGATGCTCTGCTCTGTATATGTTGTCTCAGATTACTAAGGTCTTTTCATTTAAAGGACAAAAAGGGGCTGGCTGACCGGTGCCATATGCTGTACTGAAATCTCCTGAATAACTGTAAACCACTCAGTCCTTCCATATATCTGCCCACCAGACTCTGCCCACTCAATTATGACTGAAAAATAAACCACCTCACAGATATTGAGTACACCTTGTTTATGGATGTACTGGTGGAACTCTATTCTCTGGTGGGAATAGAGTTCAACAGCCTAGACATGCTGTGGTCACCTTGGACAAAGATATTCTTGCCGAAGCTTTCCTACTACTGCTTCCAGATGCTATTTGGAAACCTGCCGCCAGTGACACCAAACCTGCACACTTAAGCCTCCTCCAGGGATCAGACTGACTGAAACAGCAACACCAGCCAGGAAATCTTTACCCAGTACTGTTAGAAGATCCAGGCCAGACTTATCCTCACCATACGTTCCACAAGCTCAAACTGCTGTTCTGCACCCATGCCCTTTCAATCTGCTCAGGCTTCAGCACCTAAGTCACTGGCATTGACCTCATACAATGCAGTGGATTTTCCCTATTTAAAGATATATGTATAGATTTCACTGAAATAAAATCTAATAGGAGTTATATATATTTGTTCGTGCTACTGGTTATGCTTGTAGATATTTCTACACACACATATAACCCAGATAAATATTAACTAGCTTTGCAGGTTTTTTTTTTTTTTTTTTTTTTGTGGAACTGGGGATTGAACTCAGGCCTTTGCGCTTGCCAGGGAAGTGCTTATTCAACTGAGCCATCTCCCCAGCCCCAACTTTGCAGGTTTTGAAATCCAGTCTTAGATCTCCTAGAGAATTTACTTGGAACAGCTCCTTCTAAAGAGATATACACTCAAAGGTCTGCTCTGGTCACTTCAGACACTGACCAGTCCCCATATGGCTGAAGTCTAAGGACATCATTCACAGGTCTGTTCCAGACCTCAGTGTAGGATTTCTCTTGACTTTTGCACTTTTTTAGGCTGCTTACCCCAGTCCTTGCTTCCACATCTTCTCGCTAGCTGTAGACTTTTTGCCTTACACTCTATGAACAATTTTCCCAAGAGAACACAACAATCAAACACTTGCACAAGACTTGACAAATGTGTAAGGCACATTGGACACTCTTCTAGATCAAATTAGCTCCCTCACTACCTTGCTAGAGTAATGTTACAGGACAGGCCTAAATTATGTATCTTCCTAAAAGCAACTTACGGAAAAAAACTCTAATAAGATAATCTTGGAAATGTTGGCTGGGGCCATCCTAGGACCACAGTCAACCCTAGCTACTGCTTGTTTGGACTTGTTTCAAAAGATCACATGTAATATGCCCAGCAAAGACTTGCTGGGGAAACCAAAAGAGAGGGCAAGTATAGCAGAGGATTTCTGACCTCTAGCTAGTATACTTCAGTTTTTAGTTCCCCAAGTAATAGTTGTAATTCCAATTTCTGTTACTTTTCTTAGGAATGGCTGGTCACTGTGATGCAGTTGGTCACTATCACACACATTATGAAAACCAATCCCCAACTGATACGCCATTCTACCCCTGCTCTTGCTGTTTTCTTATCCTACACAATCCCTAGACCACTAAAGATTGCGGGCTTATATTTTGGGAATGATCCCAATCGATGCCTATCAACATAAAATATATCTGCCTCTAAATCCTGGGTGTCATTTTGGTGTTTTAGTTTGCTTTTGAAAGGTGAGGGTTTTGCCTGTCCTAGCTTCTATCTGGGAGTAGGGCAATCAATCTTCCAGCACCATGGGTCAGGCACAACAGCCTCCTGACACATGGTGCAGGGCCTGGGTGGTGGCTTTGTATAGTTTTCTACTCAGTGTCCAGTTTTCCTGCAGGCCTTGATTGACCCTGAGTTTTTCTTTAGGTGAGTTGAGTGTGCTTAAAACTCTAGAAATTGCAACAGCCATAATTTTGGCCTGCCTTTCTTTCTCAGTCTTCTTGTTCTTATCAGATTCCAATTTTTGAACATAGAAAAAGCTGTGTACAGCAATTGGATCATGGCCCTCAGTCCCATCTATAAACTTAACAAGTTCTTTTGAAAATAAAGGGTCTTTTGGGGTGGGAGAGACCTATGTCTCCCTTGGTGACAGATGGGCATTTGAGGACAGTATAGTCAACAATATCAGTTTCTTCCTTTGTGGAGTCCTGTTTAAGTAGCATGGATATTAGGCCTTTCTGAAGAATCACAAAAGGCTCATCTTGTGTAGAAAACATTCTTGCCACAGTATTATCATTTAGACTGCCATTCTGTACTCATCTCACACCATGCCTAGTTCATCCTAATGGTGAGGTATATACGATCTGCTAGGTGTTTCTATGCTGTATTGGTATTGACTCTTTAGAGGAAAGGGTGGAGCCCATCTTAGGGCTCCCTCAGAAATCCAGGCTGAGCTCCATTCCTCCTTCCTCCAGGGAGCTCCCTGAGATCTTAGTGAAGATGCATCCTGGGGCCTCCCATAGCCATCTGAAAAACAAAATCTCTTGCATCTTTTCCTCTGATAAAAATATTGGTACTATGTTTAAGGTGGTATAGATAAAAACTTCTTTTTTAAAAACCTTACAAAATTCTAAGTTCAGTAAAGGATGGCTCTGCTTTTTCACAACCACTTAGTGGCTCTTGTGGATACTTCAAAAGCTTGACATTTGAAATTAAGATTAATTATGTTTGAACTATTTAAGCCAAACAAAGAATAATAAGCACACTCAATTATGATGTTAATGTATTAGAAAATAATAGATCACAGTTGATAGGCCCAAGAATAAAGTTTCATTATCTAAATTCCTGATGGAATTTATAAAATACATTGACAGAGATGTAGGTCTATATGATTTTATTATTTGAAACTCTAGGGCTGGGGAGATAGCTTGGAGGTCTAAGTCCCTGCCTTACAAGTACAAGGATCTGGGTTTGATCCCTGGTACCACATGCAGTACAAACCCAGAACCCTAAACATGCTGTCCAGCCACTGAAACCAGGCATGGTGGCTCACACCTGTAATCCTAGCTCTGGGGAGGTTTGAGACAGGAGGATCACTATGAATCTGAGCTGTGTAGTGAGACCCCGTACAAAAGAAATGAATTAAAAAATATTTTAATATACAATGACTTGGTTAAATTCATAAAAATATGTACTTGAATATGCTGATTAAATACATAAACTGCTTGACCTTTTTTCTTATTATAGTGTATTACTGTTTCAATAAGTATGTAAAATACTTTAAAATACATTATAGTTTTAGAGATTTTCAATTTTCATAATTTTAGTCTAATATTTACATATGTTAACAAGAAATGCTAATATCATTAGCATTAATCATTGAAGTACACATTTCTTTCTACTTTTATTTGAATTTTTTGATCTTTTTAAGTTGAATAATATAATTAAATATTTTGGGCAAGCTTCAGGATAAATCCGGATGTTATTGATATTTTTATAGCCAAACAGAAGGTCAGTAATAAGTCATCAATTATGAGCAAATGATTACAAACATATTTGTCATGTTTATTATTCTCATTTTGTAATATAAACTATAAAATTTCACTTTCAATGATTGTCATATTTTAAATATTTTAATTGAATACTTACCAAATATGTTTGAGAATAATCACTTCAGTTAAATCCGTGTCCTTTGTTTTTTAAACTTACTGAGGACCTTTTCATATGCAGTCTTTGATCATGCCTTTTTTATCAGCTTAACAATTTTTTTCCCATTTTACAAGACTCAGATCAAATGCCACATTTTTTTTTTTTTTTGTACAGGATTTCATTACACAGCTTAGTATCAGAGTGATTCTCCTGTTTTCAGCCTTCCCAGAGCTGGGGATTATAGGCATGAGTCACCACACCCCGACTTTGTTACTAGCTCACCGTGCTTGGGAACAAAGCTGGTGCACCATGTGGTACCAGGACTTTTGTGGACTGTGATTAAGCCCAATCCTAAGAAATTGTTTTATTTTACTCCACACTTTCATTCATAGCCCCCTTTTTTTTCATTCATAGCCCTTTGGTACTTAGATTATGAACTTCTCAGGGATATTTTTCAAATCACTTTTTCTTTTTTTTATCAAGTGTCCAAGGATCAATCCAGGAGACATTTATAACTGTTGGTTGTGTTCATTTCATTTCAGTTTTATGGCTTTTAATCTGTGTCACGTATATATTGTTTCATAGAAACATGTAGTGTTTAGCGTCCTATTAAATGGTGTTTCTTTTACCAAAAAGTCTGTCAGATCAGTCCTTTATGCTTAACATATTCCTCAGTCATACTGAAATAATATTTACACTTTCTTTCATTTTATAATTTATTTCATGCCCCCTGTCATCTCCTTGGCATTTCTTCTCTAGGGTAGTTCTTGTATGGAATTTCATCAGTGCCACTAGCTGTCCTCTGCCTAGAGATAACCCTTCTTCAAGGGCTTTAAAACAATAGTATAGTTATATATTTTTATATTGCCTTTTTCTCCCAAATGACCCTATTGTTCTCTCTGATGTTCTTTACTATGCTGTTGGACAGTCAATTTGGTTGCCTTTTCCACAGTGAAGTAACTAAAGCAAGTATGAGTTTTTTAAAGAGCAGCATCTAAAGCTGGGAATATCTATAATTTTAGGATATGAAAGACTGAGGCTGGAAGATAGCCTGAGTGCTAGGGTTGCATAGTAATTTCAAGGCAGCCTGAACTATACAGCAAGATCTGTCTCAACAAAAAAGAAAAACATGCCACCCAACTGATCAATAAACAATGCTCCAAGGCAAGCATTAAGTTTGGCCATAGTACATTTTCCAAATGTTTCCAAGATATTGTAACATATTCATTTCTATAACCTATTTCATATTTATTATTTTAATTTCTCAGTAGAATATAAGCAGAGTTATTTTATAAGTACCTAATGGTAGGAAAATGATTCCTTATGTGATAGTGCAAAATCCTGAAAGACTATTTTGCAACCACAAAAAGTAAAAAATTTACGTTACATATGCAAATGTGTAGGATAAAGTTAAAAATCAGAATTCAAATTGAAATATGTAATAATCATGATTATGTTATATATTTTCGCATAACAGTTGAAAACAGTGACAAAAATCATCCGTTACAATACATCCAACTGGTTATGCTCCAAGATAAGCACAAAGCACTGCAATAGTACATTTCAAAAACTGTTTCCAAGACATTGTGACACCTTTATTCATTTTCATTTTATTATCTTAGTTTCTCAATAGCATTCGAGTTAAGATCACTTACAAATCCAACAGTGGTAAAATGATTCCTTACGCAATAGGACCTCACCTTAAAAGACTATTTGCTGCCATAAAAAGCAAAAAATTTAAGTTATGCATGCAAATGTTTAGGACAAACTTTAAAAGCAGAATTCAAATTGTATTATGAAAGCATCATAATCATAGGTTATATTATTTCCATGCAAGATCTGAAAAGAAGGAAAAAAAATCAAGATAAGGGAAGAACTTTGAGCACTCATTGTTTTAAAGTGTTGTATAACTTTTATTTAACTTGTAGAAGTATATATAGTTTTACTATAAGAGCTCTAAATATACATTTCAGGGTGTGAAAGAGACATTGGTGTTCCTGTGTTCATTGCAGCCTTATTTATAATAGTTAAAATGTGGAAGTAAACTAAACGTCCATCAGTAGATGAACAGATAAAGAAAAATTGCCATATATGGAACATGGATGAAATGTGAGGGTAGACTAAGTGAAATAATCTAGTCAGAGGGAAAAAAGTATTTCATGGCTCCACTTATCTGAGACATCTAAAATAGCTGAGCTCCGAGAAAAATACCAGTGGTTGCTATGAAGCAGAAAAGGAAGGAAACAGAGTTGTCATGCAACAGGTATATGTTTTAGTTATAGAAGAGGAATGAGTTCTAGAGTTTTGTTGTACAACACTGTGCCTATAGTTTACACTACTATACTGCATGCTTGCAAATGTTACAAGGGTCAATCTCATGTTAACATTCTTAATGTCACTGGATAGAGTTCAAGGAAGTATTCCAAAGATGAGATGTAGACTTTAATATAGTCCACTGAATAAGTTCTTGACTCATATCACAGAAAAAGAATTTCAGGGTGCATGAGTGCAGAATAAATTAGGTTCATGAGGCAGATTTGGATAATAAGGGAGAACAGGAAACACTCCAATTTGAGTAACTGTAGGGGATACACTCTGACATGGGTTTAGACTGTCCTGCTTATAAAAGGATGAGATCAGTTTCTAAAGTCTAGCTGAGATGGATAAGGATCTGGTTGATCATTATCTCAGTTCTGGTCTCTATAACTCCAAAGGAATCCTATGGCTTGAATGGCAAATTATTTCCCATGAGATGACTGTTCTTGCTCAGGAGGAGGTTGCCTTGGTTCCTGTCATAGGGCAATGGCTCTTGCTTGGGGAGAGATGATCTCAGCATGTGGTGGTCTACCAAGTTCTGTCTTTACTGGAATCTGAGGTGAGTGCAAGTTTAGGGCAAAGACTGGAGACTTCTAGATATGGCTCCAGGAGGATCTGGAACTGAATGTTGTAAAAACTGTCATTTGAAACTTGCAACCCTTAACAGTTACTTCAGTTACTCTAATTACTTTACATTAGTTACTCTTGTTTTCATGTCTTCAGTCTTTAAGGAGGATGAAATAATAGGTAAATTTAGGGCTAATAAAGCTCACAATACAAATACTCCTTAAATGATTAACACACCTATTTGTGCAGAGCTGAAGCAGGGATCCAACCCTGAGTTTTAAGGTAACAAAAGACAAGAATTTCCTTGTCTTTTTTCTATATACCTTTATTTACTTTACCTTATAAATTTTTTGTTACAAATTTTACCTACTTTGAAAACTTAGAGGATTATTTTAGATTACATGTGGTTTCTTAAAATACTGCAGTCAACAGTGTAGAAAATTAAATAATATAATCTTTGTTATGGCTTAGATTTTAATATCACCTAAAGAGCTTCATTGCCAACTTGTAGCACTAATGGTAAGGGGTGGAACATCTAGGACATGTGGTCTAGTGGAAAAATGTTTGGAAGCATGACCTTTGAGGGGATACTGGCCTTTTCCTTTGTCACTTTACTTCTTTGCCACCATGATACCAACCTTTGGTATATCTATGTCCTTCTGCTATGGTATTTTGCTTCATCCCAGGTAGAAATGAGAAGGCCAAGTGACTATTGGCTGAAACCACTGAAACTGAGTTGAAATAACTCATTCCCCCTTTTAAATTGATTTTTCTCCTGTACTTTGTCACAACAATAGAAGGCTGAATAACAGAAAGTTGGTGGTAACTAGAAGTAGGATCTGTGACTATATCTGATAATGTTTGGCAGCCTTTTGAATTAATTTGTATAAGGAATTTTGGGAAAAATATTAGAGAAGGAGGCCAGAGAAAGCCTAGAATGCTATAAGTAAATCTTGGTGAATAATTCTGTGTGAGTTCATAAGACCAGGACATTAATAGAAAATGCTGACAAAAAAAGGCCATGCTCATGAGATTTGTGATGGAAATGAGTGAGAGAAATTACTGAAAGTTGAAGAGATCAGATTTAAATATATAACTAAATCACTCTGGTTTGTTGTGCTCTTATTGTAATTCCAAAAGTTAATCTTTCTTCAAATATATCATCTAATGTTTTCTTCAGAAAACTATAATTGAAGAAAAACTCAATTCTAATTTATTCACTGAACAAGTATTAAGTACATAATATTAGTTTCAAAGGGTCTGTGAAGACAAGCTTACAAAATGAGGATATTGAAAATGAGGTGTTTTAGAAAACAATACCTTCATTTACAGATTTATGTAAAGCTTTAGTTTTTTCTGACTTGCAGAAGGAAATGTTTAAAGGGACTTGTTTTCCATTTATAAAAAGACCTTTGTGCAAAATGAAGCATGTATTTAATTGACTCAAAAGACTTAGATAAAACTCCTATTACTAGTTTTGCCAGTTAAACAGCATTTGAAAAACAAGTTTTGAAGTGCCCATGATTGCCAGCCTGCAGAAATCTGCTGATAACTATGAGAGCAGAATGCCCTTTCTTTCAATAATAAAAGATGCTAATATATCATATTTTAGGAGAATTAAAATAAAATCCTTCAACAGAAAAGAATGATGTACAAAGTCTGACATACTGTTTATATTCATCTAACAAAAAAGATGTTTTACATATATACACAACTTATAACAAAATACAAATTAAACTTTGTTCATTTCCTCATTGCCTGTCTATAATCAGACCTTTTAATTAAAACCTTTTAATTCAAGGCTTCCAAAGACCACTCCACATAAAATCACAGACCATAAAACTTCCATAATATAAGTATTTCCCATGGACTACTTTTCAAAATAAGGAATTCTTATTTGTGAGACATTTAAAAGAAATTGACTGGTGGAAATCAATGTGAAGATTCCTCAAAAAACTAGGATTAGAGGTCCCATTCAATCCAGCTACTGCCTTTCTGGGTATTTCTCCAGAAGAACTGAAAACATCATACCATGATGATATATTTGTAACCATGTTTATAGCTGTGCAATTTGTCACAGCTCAATCTTAGAAACAACTCAAATGTCCATAAACCGAGGAATGGATTAAAAAAGTGTGGTATTTTTATACAATGGAATATTACTCGGCTGTAGAAAAGATTAACTAAAGCCTCCTCTAGGGAATTGGATGCAACTAGAGACCATACTCATAAGTGAAATAAATAAGACCCATATGCGTAAAAATCCTATCTCCCTAAAGTAAGACTGAAAGAATAAACAAAATCCAAAAATACAATAGATATTGTGAAAGAGAAAGAAATTGTTCAAAAGGAACGAAGAACCAGGATGGCTAAAGAGAAAAGAAACAAAAAAGGAAGGGAAAAATGTAAATACACAAGATAGCTAAGAAAACTATACTTCTAATTTCTATTGCTTTTTTAAAAGGAACAGTCAATGCCTAATTGTTTAATCAATTTTGCATGCCTATATCTGGTAATCTGAACCACTACTTTGAAGACAATAATATGCAACATAACAACCATTGTTACTTCCTGTCATCTTGTTTTGAAATTCTGTAGTTTTTTACTCCCTTTAAAATAAAAAAAAACCTTCCAACCCAACAGAAACATGCAAAAAAAAAAATTACACGCATTAAAATTGAAATTGCTCTGTAGAAGTGGATGGAAATTTGTGTACCTGAATTTGCCTGTAACTTGTTCAACTTGAAGATACTCTATACACTGCTGAAAGAATACAAAACAAAGCATGTCACATCCAATGTGCTCTGACCAAGCAGCACTGAGGCTGATTTTTTTTTTTTTCAGACATACTTACACAGAAGTATTTCTTCCTCAGCCAGAAATAACAGAGTGAGACTAGCCAAGGTTTGAGTCATATGACCATAAACAAAGCTGCCAGTGCATTTTTTCCATTTCATGTGCCTGTAGAGACAAAAATTGGAAAAGCAGATCCATTTGGAATGTTAGGGTTTTTATATTCTATAAGTTGCAGTACAACACCTATTAATGCTGTTTTAGGATTACTTGTGAAACTTCAGCTCTAATATATGAATTTCCTCTCAGCTCAATATATTCAAATACCTAGAATTACTAGGCTAAATTCATCTGTATAATTAGGTAGCTTCATTTTGCATTTGGTCCTTTAGAAATTTTAAAAAATTCTAGCAATCATGGGAAGAAAAAATTCAGAGTTCAAAGAATACCAGAGAAAATGCTTTTAAGGACAAGTTTTAATCAAGTTGGAGACTTATTGCCTAGTTGTCTTTCTAATGAAACAAAAGTGTTACTTTTCTTGAGTGTTCTTTGTTGGTGCTAAATTACATACCCAGGACTTGAGCTTCATCTGGGTTCCTCTACTCTAAGTGCATAGATGGCTCTGGAAAAAATCAACTTGATTCATATGCTCAAAGAGTTGGTCAAAAGATAGGGCTGTGTACCCTGCCAATCAACCACTATAACCAGAATAAACTTACAAAATGCCTAACATTGTGTGTGCTCAGTGTGTCAGAAGCTTTGCCTGAATTAACCTCATATAAACCTAAACTAATCTGAGTATTATAAAGCAATCTTAATTTACACCCGAGGTTTAATGGAGTTATAAAATTTGGCTCAGGTCAATCAAAAAGATACACACATCCACGTTCGCATCTGTTGTGTACTCCGGGCCTCCCCGGCACCTATACCACCAAGGCTGTGAAGTACAGACTTGGATGACATGAATCGAAGGCTCTGCCCCAATTCCACCCGCCGAGGGCCTGGCCCGGCACCTCTGAGGCTGGGAAGTCCTCAGAACAAACTTAAGGCGGGCGGTAAGAGTGCGGGAAGGGTGGGCTGGGAAACGTGGGAGCGCCGGGCCAGACGACGCGCAGGGGCCTCCGGCTGCACACACGCCCGCCCCTCCCCGTCCCGCCGAGGAGCAGCCACCCGCCCGAGGCGGCCCTAGCTCGCAGCAGCCCGGACGTGGGGGAGGCGCCGGCATCCCCGCCGAGCGCGGGACTCTCTTGGCCTCGCGCCTCCCGCCCAACTCCTCGGGCTGCGGCGACGAGGGGCGGCGACGCGCGAGAGGCCAGGACGTCACCAGCTCGGTCGAGCCTCCAGAACGCCTCCGCGCGCCTTCCTCCTGTCTCCTGCGGTGACGCCGCGGCCCGGAGGACCGGCCCTCGCACGCCGCGACGCGCGGCAGCCCAGCTCCCCGCGCAGTGGGCTCGAAGATGGCGGCCTTTAAGCTGCTCTCCTCGGGGCTGCGGCTCGGCGCCTCCGCCCGCTGCTCTGGGGCCGCCTGGTCCAAGGTAGGGCGCGGGCGAGGAGAGAGGCGCGCGCGGGGGAGCGCGGACCGGCCCGGCGGCGCCGGCTCCTCGCCCATCCCCATGCTGCGCACGGAACGGGCTCTACAGGCCGGCGTCCCGCGGAGTCCTGGGGTCCCGCCAGCCCTGAGCAGGCCGCCTCGCCGCTCCGCGTGGGCTCCGCGCGGGCGAGCTGCGGCCGGGCGGCGCGCGGGCTGAGGAGCGCCGCAGGCTCGGGGCAGTGCCGCCGTCGCGCCCTGCAGGCGGGCAGCCGGGGCGCGGGAAGGCGGCCGCCGCGGGGCGCGGCTGGAGGCTCGGGGCGTCAGCGCCCCACCCGGCATCTCCGGCACCGGCGCCGCGGAGACCCGGCGGCCGGGGCGGGCGCGCGTGGCCGCCAAGTGGGCGGATGCTGGGCGCGGCGCGGTGGGGTGCGCTCTGGTCCTGCCTTCCCTGTGTGGCCCTGCGCGCCGGGGCGGCGGGACCAGGAACCCGGACTGGAGCGCTTGCCTCGGCTCGGGCGGCGCCGCTCGCGGGCTTCCGGCGGGCGCAGACGCCCTTCTCTTGGGGGTCGCCACTGGGGTAGGACTGCCCTCCTCCAGGCCTCGGCAAGCTCTGCGGCGCCGCGCCTGCCCGCTCTTTGCGGCGTGGAACCCAGGGACTCGCTTGGAGATCTGTCGGAGGGATGTTTTTGCCCTGCCCTTGCCTCCTAGCCCACGTCCCCTACAGTTCCTGCCTGGAGACCTAAGAGCTGAGTTGCTCTTAGGTGTGTGCGCTCACGCTGAGGACTCCACACTCACATTCCCTGCTCTTGCCCTGTACTGCATAAAGTTCCTACAGAGTGTTAAGATACAGTTCAAACTTGGGCCATTTCATTCTTAACTTTTTTAAAAGGATTTTGCTAATTGCAGGTAACTGAGTGCTTAAAGCATTAAAGGAGAACTTGACCTTCAGTCAGATTGCTGCAGGTACTGAAGCTGATGGAAAAATCAGGACACAGGGATACCCTTGGGCCAAGGTTAATAATATTCTCTCTTTTGGCAGGTACTTGTTTGTCTGAGTATAATTTACCCACCTCCAGTCTTTTTTTATCTTGAATATAATCATTAAGCTACTTCCCATGCCCAGCAAACCTCTTCAAAGAAGATGTGCTACAATTAAGGGCTCTTTGTATTTTCATGAAAGTTCATATGAGAGTTCAATCGTTTTGCCTTTCAAGTGTGATTAACATAGGTTCCAATGCCTCCTTTTGAGAGTTTTCCCCCACCTCATGGCATTGGGCGCCTTTTCTGTGTGATTTGCTCCTGAATTTTTACCTTTCACTGCTGCTTAACTATAACACTTGTGTCCTTGTTTAACCTTGGGACAATATGGTATGTCTAATTCTCCTCAACGTTGTACTCCTCAAAGAAAAGATATTGGACACGTCTAATATATGAATGAGGGAACACTGTAGCCAATTTTGTAACTTTTAAAGTTTTTATGCTATATATAACCACTTAGCTTCCATCTCCAGTGCAGCAAAACAGCAAAAACAACTCCATACCCAAAAAACTCCAAATGATGGGCTGGTATATTGCCTTTGAACTCTTGGCATACATTCCAATTCCCTGAGAGCTTTATAAACTGTATTGCTATGCCCACCTCTGGAGTTTCTAATTTAGTAGGTCCTGAGAAGGGCCCTCTATTTCTTGACAGTGGAGCCATGTCCCTCCTGGCAAGCTTGTAAGTGCACGTGTTCACCTACATGTTACTGTTTTCTTCTTCTGAAGTGGCTCCCTTCACCTCAGTCCACATGGCTTCTCTTTACTATTGATCAAATTGTGATGTTGAAGTGGGCCATACGGCATTTGCTTTTTGTGTCATGAGATAACAAGGTAAATAACACCTGGGTGCCATGAACTGTATCATTAAGACATTTATTTAAAAATAAAAAAGTAAAATGTGCTTTGTGTATTTGTACTGAAAAACTGTCAGAAAGAAGTACATTTTCACCAAGTTCTAGATTGTTGAATGTCAGGAGAGAGATTTAGGCAAAAGAAATACTGGTGGCAATGGTTAGAAAGAAAACTCAGGATTAGGAAGTCATGAGATGAAATTCAGATGCAATGGTAGAATAAAGCTTCTGAGGTTAGCTAGGAGAATGTGAAGCAGAGGCTCGAGTAAAGGTTCAGAATCTACTAAAAGAGAAATATATGAAGTAGAACAATTTTCACTGTAGTTTGACTGTTTCTTTCACTTCTATACTCAATTACTATTATTTTTCTACCTCCATTGTTAGCACAAACTAGTGCCAACAGTGAAATGGAGTTCTGCTGAGGTGGGAATGGAGTGGGAAAGCAACATAAAATACTTTGTGTGAATATTAAAGAAAATTGTCCTCAGAATAATCAAGGTCAAATTGTACATTTCATTCCTTCCTAATTCTTTTAGGTAGTCTCTGAAGATTTGAAGGTCGTTTATGTAGCTGGTACCTGCTGGTGAACTTTAAAACCATCGTAATGTTAATATGTAATATATGTTAGAAGGCAGAAGTCAAATTAGGAGAAGCTGAAAACTCATCTTAGAATTTAGCAACCTAGATAAAAGATAAATCTTACTAGATATAGGTTCTTGCGTAGCTACCTAATCTTACGTGGTTCTGGCAGTGACATGAATTTTCACTCTCAGACAGTGTGGGTATGAAATGAGAGCAGAGAGGATTGTGGTTAAGGGACACTGAAAAGCTTCCCCTAAGGAGCTGCCTCAGTAGGTCCTAAGTGGCTTGCTAGGCTTTGGGCCTTTCATAGCCTCAGTGGTGCAACCCGCTGCAGGCAATCTGCTTCCTCTTTGCCTTGCTGTTGGGGCCAACACTGTTGGCATACCCTTCAAGTTCTGGATATCCAGACTGGTAAACCTGACTGCAAATGAAATGAATGAATTTACTGTGCACTGTGTTGTGTGCCTCTAGTCCTAGTGACTTGGAAGGCTGAGGAAGAAGGATTCTTGAGCCCTGAAGTTCAAGACCAGCCTGAAGAACATAGCATGTGGGTCATGTTAAAATGTTCTGTATGTATGTGAGATCAGTGATATGTGTGTGTGTGTGTGTGTGTGTGTATGTGTGTGTGTGTGGCTGAAAATTAAAATTAAACTTCAATAAATGACAAATTGATCTTAAATAGGGAAAGAAGAAAAGATTGCCTTCTGAAAAGGAAGCCAACTTTCCCTGAGTATCTTGTGTAGTCTAGGCACTGAGCTTTTGTATGTTTTATTATGTAGGGATAAGTAATATCTATATTTTTTCACTATATCCTAATTTAAATAATTTTCTCAGATTGATATAATTGTGACTGAACTAGAACTTTAAGCACAGGAGGTAGTTTTCTGAAGATAAAAACTGCCATTTAGTATAAGTTAGTTTCTCAGCAAATCATGTGTAAATATCAAATGTCAACATAGCATATAACAAATGTCAATAAATATTGTTAATATATGAATGATGATAAAACCAGATTTATTTACTTATTTGTTCTGCTGGGAATCAAACGTAGGGCCTCGCACATGCTAGGTAAGTGCCTTGTCACCAAGTTATAGCCCCAGTCCAAGTTGTCTCTTTCCTAAAATACTTCTGAAAATTTGGGGCTGAGGGAGAATAAACTGTTGCATAATTTCAGGTCATTTGTCATGAAAACACTAATTCTCAGCTGAAAGAAATGGATTGTTGACAATAGGATGGTGTTATGTGCTTTCACTTCTGTTCATATATCTAAAAACCTCTGAATGTGAGTGGAAATGAATTTTCCTCCAATTTATTCTTTATACTGTTTGCATTTTTCAGTCAACAAGAGAAATAGTTTCGAGTGACTCCCTAACAGATTGTTTGGGTATTAAGGAATTCTTTTGTTCTCTTCCTTCACTATTACGGGTGGAAAGGATGATAGTAGAACTCTGCATAAAAAATTGGGTGACTCAAAGATTTCTTATACATACACAATGATGTAGAAGTACAGTAGAAGACTTTTAGAAAACATGGAGAAGAGCGTATTATGTTGGAAGGATTATGTAATAGATTTCAAAAACTGGGGTTTGGGTTGCTTTAACCCAGTTTTGGGCAAATTGAAAAATCTTGCTAAGGTTCAGAAACTTGAGCTCAGTTGATTGGATAGCTATGTTCTTCCTCTCTTTTTCTGAGATATTTCTAATTTATTTTACAATAGGTCTATGAACTTGATTCAGTCAACCAAACTTTTAATTTCTAAGATTGTGTGTGTGTGTGTGTGTGTGTGTGTATGTGTGTGTGTGTTTAAAACAGAAGTAAAAGAATCCTTGCTACTTAAGGACAGTAAAGAGAAAAAAAAATGTCTTCATGGTTCAAGCTCTTCCCTTTTGACTCTGTCCCAGAGTTTGAGTAGTGAGGAAGCACCTCACCTGACCTTGATCAAAATAGAATTGTAAGTGGACAGAAGTCATGTGCATAGCCTCTAACATTTTAGTCTCTCATTTGACTTCCTTGCCATATAGTTCTCTTAAATATGTGTTAATCATCATTTTTATGAGAATAATATCCAAGGAAAGAGAAAAATGATGTACTGTATCCTAATCTTGTGTCTGCCTGGAAGGCTGTTGGGAAGTGAAGTTCAAGTTTGCACCTGGGCTTGTTAAGGTGCCAGTGTATCAGGACTTCTCTGTACTCTCTTCACAGGTTGAAAGTACAGTATAATAAGATTAAAGGAGGCAATGTTCAGTATGAGTAATTGATTGGCACAGAATTTGCACCCATTTTTTCTTGTCCATAGTATAGATGGAGGATAGAGAAGAAAATAATTTACAACTGGTTGTGTGAGTGCTCACTTGATGACTCATTTGTGACCTGCTTAGTCTTTCCATTCCTATGACCAAATATCCCAGACTGGCTAATTTATAAAGGAAAGAAGTATATTGAGGACACAGTTCTGGAGTCTTGAAGTCTAAAGTTAGATGGCTACATCTGGTGAGAGCCTGGTTGTGTGTTTTTGACACACTGAGAAGCAGAAGGGAAAGCAGGTGTGCAGAAGAGGCAGATTGCCAGGGGCAGCTTCACATTCTAACAGCTCACATTTGCAGTATTGAATCCAGTCCTGTGAGAACAAGAGCTTATTTTTGTAAGAATTAAGTTGGTCCCTAAAAGCAAGACCAATCTCCTTTTGAGGACCCAGATGCCCCTTAAAAGTCCCACTACTTCTCAACACTTACAATGATAACCAAATTTCAATATGAATTTTGGAGGTGACAAAAAAGATCTCCAAACCATAGCAGCCAAATACTTAATTGCAATAAGGGTAAGATAGCCTTCCTTGTAGATACTAGGTTTTTTCCACTATTCATGAGCTAGTGCCATAGGGAAAGGAAACATTTTGTATGCTATTCTTTACTAGCTGTCCTTTTGGTAAGCATTCTCTGGTGCTTAAGATTAGATCAAGGGCCCAACTGTGTAAGTATCACATTGTACATATTTTCCTGGAGATCAGAAGTCATTTTGTAATACTGTATTGGATTAAATAGCACAGAACTTGGCATATATAAGCTCTCAATAAGTATTTATTGATTGAATGCAATGTAAGGCTATTATCAGACATTGATGGCTGATGTCGTTTCTATGAATTTGAATCTCAATACATGGACTATAATAGCTGGGAAAATAATTCAGTGGCATAATTACCTGACTGGCAAGGGCAAGGTACTGACTTTGATCCTCAATACTGAAGGAAAAGAAAAGAAACTCAATATGGACTGTCGTTTGGGTTTATTCTTTTGGGTGTCCACTTTATCCTGTGTAACAAAAGAAATGGATCATAATGGGATTCAGTGTTAATCTGTACTAAGACCATGTCCTTTCTACTTTTCAGGATGAACCACTTTGAGTCTCACACTTCTAAAAATGAATTGTATCATAGAAATCAAGAGTAAAAGAGCAGTTACCAGAACCTGGGAGATTAGGTATTCTGTTACAGCGAAGAAGTTTTAGAGATCAATGATACCTCCTAGTTATTGTGATTAATAATACTATAGGTACTTGAAAAATGCTAACAGTGTAGATTTGAACTGTTCTTACCACAAAAGAATGACCTAAGTATGTGAGGTGAAGTTATATTCCACAGCTTAATTTAGTATTTTTATAATGTATCTGCATAGCAAAACATCACATTGTATCCCATAAATGCTAATTCAAAATACAAAATGATAATGAAATACGAAATGATATTGAAACCATCTCTTGATACATAATTAGTGAATAAATCACTATACATACAAACTAAAGCTTTATCTCTAAGTTTTTATTTACTTAAAATGTTTAATGTTTCAGGGATGTGTTTGCTACTTTTCAACAAGTAACCGTCATCATACCAAATTTTATAATGATCCAGTGGAAGCTGTAAAAGACATCCCTAATGGTGCAACTATTCTGGTTGGTGGTGAGTAATTATACTGTTTCCTTTTCATGATGATGTCATTATACTTTTTGCAAAGCCTGAGAATCACAGTAACCTGACTGTAGATTAGAAGTATGAATTATTTATCCACTTTTTTTCTGTTATATATTGCATTATCTTTTATTTTATTACAGTGTCCCCTTAAAGAATGAATAAAATGTGCCCAGGTATGGTAGTACACACCTGTAATCCCAGTGCTAGGGAGGCTGAAACAGAAGGATCATTGAAGATTTGAGCTACATAGTGAGACCCTGTACCCAGATACATTAAAAAACAAAAATTAACACAATATTGTACTTTTTCGTTTGTGCTTTCTTTTTCAGTTATTTTCAAAAGCTGAAGTGGCAAACAAAAGTGATGTCTTATTGGAAGCTTTGAAAAATTTCTAAATTCTTGGGAATATTTTGGGAACTGACATTATAGCTCAGTGGTAGAGCACTTTCCTAGCCTGCATGAGGTCCTGGCTTCCATGTCCAACACTCAGAGAAATTATTCCTTATCCATCAGATAGGGAGCAAAGTACCTGTTCATTGTTAATATCCCCTGCTCCCTGCATGTTCTATTGCTGTTTCTGTTTTGAGAGGTCTTTTAGAACACTGTCTCACACTTGCTGAGCTTGCTGCCTAGTTCTTATAAATGGGATCAAGGCTTATTTTTAGGGCTGCTCTATATTCATTCATTCAGCTGATATCATCATTAAATGTCCATTTAAAACCCAGTACTATTTTAAGAATTACAGAAGTTACAGAGAAAAATTGTTGGCATAGGCTACAAGCTCTACAAAATCTATATAACACAAACACTCTTGAAGTAATTGTGTAAGGATTGAATTACAAATTGGGACAACAGTAGACTTGTAGTGAAGATTCTATGTTTATGCTTCAAGGACTTCAAAATGATACCTTGTGATGTATAATTGTATAAAATATTTTGGTCCAGTTATGTGCCCATTTATTCAGTTACTGGGATATATCTGTGTACTTTGTTTCATGATTTAATAATGTACTTTGCATTTTTTGCTACTAAGAGGAATAGCAGGTGAAAGGACATTATGTTCTTTATGGATTGTTTACCTTTTGGGCTAATTATAGGTTTTGGGCTGTGTGGAATTCCAGAGAATCTCATAGGAGCTCTGTTGCAGACTGGAGTAAAAGGACTAACTGCAGTGAGCAACAATGCAGGGTGAGTGTACATTTTTAAACAATTTGGCTGCAACAAATGGCAATCTTTATAGTATTTAAACAAAGATTAGCAAATAAATTTTCCTTCAATTATGTTAGCAATGTGTTCAAGCATAAAAACATAAGTGTTTAATAAGGTCAGGATTGGATGTTACATTATTCAGATGATTTTAGGATCATCTTTCATAATCACATGTAAACTTGACTTACATAAATATAGTTTTGCTTTACCAGATAAATGTATATGTTAAGATTTAATGTTTTGCGGTGTTTTTATTTTTCTAAACTTAAAATATATTATTAAAGTTAGAACATATATTTTCAAGTTGAAGCTTCAATTTTAAAATTTAAATATGATCTTTTATGTTCTTTATTATTTTAGATCATTTGTAAGGCAAGGTGGACAGCAATTTGAGATGATTTAAATGCTTTCTTTTGGTTATGCCAGTAGTCTGGATGACACATAAAGGGTCATGGGAGTCATTAACCATTGATGGTCATGGTGGAAGGTGGAGGACACGTGTATAGCATGGTAGGATTTGTATAAAAATGCCCATAAATGGGCTAGCCAGATAGCTTAGTGGACTAAAGTGCCTGCTTAGGAAGGCGCAGGACCAGGGTTCAATCCCTGGTGTGCCATGCCGGCCCCACCTCCCTAGCACACTGAGACAGCAACTGGGACTGGGTATGATGGTGCATGGCTGTAATCCTAGCACTTGGGAGGTTGAAAATAGGAGGATCACTACAAGTCCAATCTGTGTAGTGAGACCCTGTAGACCCTGTGTTAAATACATACAAAAGAAAAGAACAAAATGGCCATAAATAAGCCATTAAGGCCCATCTAGGTGTGCTGGAGAAAGGTATTTGTATACAAAATAGTAATTTATGTTTGTCTTCAACAATGAGAAAAGACTTTTTGAAGATTGTAAAAGATTGAAAAAAGGAGCCAAATTGACAATTTAACTTTTGATTAAAACAGTTGAGACTAAATGATATCAATTAATTAGGAAGCAAATCAATGCTGTGTTTGTGTTCTGTCTTTATTTTTTTGAGACAAGGTCTTACTGTGTAGCCTAGGCTATCTTCAAATTCACAGATATCCTCCTGCCTTAGTGCTGGTATTACAAGTTTGTATACCACTGTGCCTCAGTTCTGTTCTTTTTCTAAGCTTGTTTATCCTGTCATTTCATCCGGAAGGTTCTCATTGTTTTCTGCCTATCTGTATTCTGTTATCTTTCATCTTTTAGGATTCACTCAAATGATATCTTTAAAGAAGGCTTGTCCAAGTATAGAACTTTTCTAGTTCTCACTGATGCTTTTTTCTTAATTTCACTGGAGAATTAACTTCTTGTTTTATTTTAAAATATATTTCTTCTCTTAAATGTATACTAAATATTGATACTGTACTTAGAATAGGTTTATATTTTCTGCTGTGCTTATTCTGTGAATCTCAGAGTCCTGTCATACTGGAGCTGGATAAAACTAGAGATCATCTCTGTTCCTGTGGATGCCAGGCACAAGTTAGAGAAGTAACTTGCTCCTGCTTACTTTGTCTCTCATGAACACATTCCACGCCCTTTATTAAGTCTGACTTTATATGTATTACAGACTTTCCAGATGGTGCCATGCTTACGAGAGATGCTGCTGATCAATAGGCTAATGAACTGTGTAACAATTGGGATATATTCTGAGAAAGGTGAAGAACAAAACAGCTTCATTGCTTTTACATGGCCAAGAATAGACAAATGTGGCAAAAAAGAGTGAAGTATCTATTCCCTTGGAAAGAGATATAAGCCTGTTGGTATGGGAGGAGAGAAAAGTCAAGATGCAAGCAGCCACCTCGTGGAGGTGCCTTATTCTGCTGGCCCATGTTCCTGTGTCTGTGCTTAAGAATTAGTATTTTTAGAGCACAAAAACAATGCTAAAAAATGCATGGTAAATTCTTTCAACAAAGATTCCACTTGTTCCAAGAAGGATAGGAGGCAGCATAGACTCTTCTTTTTACTTTAGTACTCAATTGTCAGTGTTTTCTGGTGTACATTTTTATCCTTGGCATAAATGGAAGCCTACACTGGACTATATATTCTGAAAAATGCATACCCATGTGATTTGGTCATCAAACGAACTCAGAGAGCACACATTTACAAACTAAGGTTCTCATGAGGTCACTGGACAATAAAATTTCATGGGACCACTACAGTCATAAGCCATTCATGGGCTTATGACAATAAATTCTTGTGGCAGAATCAGTGGTGATAATGTCTTTACTAAAAACAAGGAAGATATATTGCAAACCTTCAGAGTCAGTTAATTCTCTTAATTAGAAGAGTTTAAATCCTGGACTTCTACAGGACTAAAGGCTTTGTGTTAGCCAAAAAAGTCAGCTAACCTTAAAGAAAACTCAGTTATACTGTGTTGGAGAACCAGTGACATACTTTGAATTGTGGGGTAAATGGACAGAGTTTGGAATTAGGTGTAGTCACTGCTTTTTCATTTGGCCAGGCTTATTTAATGCAAAAATCTGCCTGGTTTGAAAGTTGATCTAAAGCTGGGTGGGGCTTGTTTATTTTTAATAATCTGTAACACCTTTTATCCTATGATACCACTTACCTTAGTTATAAATAATAACATCTAGTCTTAATGAGATAAACCACTTTTAAGGATCATATAGCTGAACTGATAATTTGATAGGAATTTATTAAAAATTGAGCAAAATAGATTATGTGGTTTTCATTGATATTTGAAAGACTGGTTTGCAAGCCAGTTTGAACCAAAAGTTTCACAGTAAAACATATATATTAACCACTTAAATCACAGACACAGTAAAAGAATAGGTTTGTTATGTTACATGTACTCACTTTCTGATGAGCAGATTATTTTATATTATACTTTGGGAAGACATATAGATAACTACTGGTGTATCCCTACTTACATGTAGAAGGTTAGTAAATTTTATCTGCTAATATTCTAATGATAATTTGTTCATAGTTCTATACTATTTATGTGTAGGAGTTTTTTGAAGGCCCAAAATGCCATTTCTTTCTCTAAAATTTCTGCTTTTGTATCAGCAGCTTTGAACATGGAGATAAAGAGTGAGAGAGAGGGAGACAAGAGGAAAGAAAGGAAAGGAAGGAAGGGGAAAAATTTTAAAGAAAAAGGAAATGCAGAATTAGTAACAGGAGTGCTGTGACCACCATCCATTATCGTACTGGAGTTATTCCAGAAGCTGCATTATTTGCAACTTGTGAAGGAGCGAATCCTTTGATCATAAATCCTAGTGCCTCTGATTCTCTGGATAGTACATCCCATTGGCTGAGCCCATTTCAAAGCCTCAGAGACAGTGCTTTGATTCACTCTAAAAGTTGGTCATTCCAGGTACAGAGCAGGCTTGATGTTGGAAAATAGATCCATGGGGGGGAGGCAGAAAATAATGACTTACAGATTTTCATTTTTATTAGGAAGGAGTCACCAGGTGGGGGTGGGGTCAAAGTGGAATTGAGCAGTAAGTTCATTTAATATGTGTAGTTCTCTGTATGTGCTGTGTATCCTTGCAGGTGGCTGGGGTACCGAAGTGAACAAAACAGACCAAGGTGCCTGCCTTGTACATATTCCATTTTAGAAAGAAGTAAATCATATCAACATAAAAACAACAATTCAGTATGTTAGAAAATTATGTGTACCTTGGAAAGGAGAAAAAAGCAAGTTGAGTTGGAAGCACAGAAGGGAAGGGGTATTGTTTCATTGTTCAGCGCAGATAGGACTCCGCAAGTTGGCATGTGAGCAGGGGCTTGAAGAAGTGAGGGAGTGAGCCCTGTGGGCCTCTACGGTGAACTTAAGGAAACACCAGTGGGAAGAACCAGGTGGAACACGCCTGCCATGTTTGCAAGACAGTAGAAGGGCAGCAGAGGGAGAGAAGCAAGCAGAGAGGAAAATGTGAAGTATCAGAGGCATAAAGGCACTTTATCACATGGGCCTTGCAGGCTGCTCTAGAGACACCTACTTTTTTCTGAGTAAGTGAGCTCATTGCTTTGAACAGTGTGTTCACCTGCTATGTTTTGTAAGATTTGCTTTAGTTTCAGCGTAGGCAGTGAATTGTAGGGTACAGAATCACAAGCAGGGACATTTTCTGTGGAAGTTATGCAACAGATGGCACAGAGTACTGAAGTGAGAGTGAGGACTGGACTCATTCTGTTGGCATTTGAAGATAGAGTCAGGATTTATTTGGCAGATTTCAGCGAGAAAAGGTAAAGTTTATTTTAATTAGTTTTATCCTCACCATCAGGTGAGATGTAGAAGGCTACAGGGAAAGCTGTTTGAGGAGGTAGAATTATTAACCTGAAGAACTTGGAGGTCTATCCAGCTATTAGTAGTTGGTTAGAAGAAAAAAATAATAGAAAGATTCATCAGAAGACATGTGTGAATTAGCATTGGTAGGACAGTGTTAGAAAGATGGAGAATCTTTTGTGATATGGAGACCTCTAGTGGATAAGTATATTAACCTGTGGGGAATTCCCATCTTGTCCAAAGGACTCTTGAAAATACTTATGTACATGTTGGTTCTAGTTTTGAAAGAAGAGAATATAGCATAAATCATATAGCTATTTTTACACCTATGATGGGTGGGGATGTTAACAGTCATTTGTTTCCTGGACATTTTTAGGTGTTTTTTCAACTTGATTGGCTTAAGAGATTAGTGTAATATACAGTATGTGGTCCCTTACATTCCTGTGGAGTGGCCTTTCTCTGTGCTCTGCTTCCTGGCACCATAAATTAAGCTGCTTTGCTTCAGCAGACCTTTCTATCAAGGTGTTCCTGTGTTGGAGCTGGCTAACCATGGACCAAAACCTCCGAAGATACGAGCCAAAATAAACCTTGTAAGTTATGGTATCAGGTATTTTGTCCCGGCACCAGAAAAGCTGAGCCTTATATATATTTACATGTCAAGTAAGTGGATGTCTCTTTTGACCATTCAATTAATTTCCCTCAGCCCACACTTTCCTGTGTTCATTGCCAAACCCAGAATTCTGCAGTGAGTTTTGTCCATGCCAAATTAGGCAAAGAGACTGTCTTAAGTTACTCTGTTGTTGTTGGGACAAATACTCAACACCTGAAATGAAAGAAAGAAAGGTTTATTTAGCTCACAGTTACTGGAGGTTTCAGACCATACTCAGCTGGCTCTGAGGCAGAGTGGCACAGGGCAGAGAGCACCCTTTTATGGTGGCAGCAAGCACGTTGCATTCAAGCTGTTTTCCTCAGGCTGGGTATAGTACTCACATTCATATCCCAGTGGATCATAAGTTAATCACAAACTCTAGAAGTCCACCCCATGACTGCATGAGGCTTCGGGGGGGACAATTAGGTGCAAACCATAACAGAGACTTAAGAATGAATCCTTTTCCCCAAATATCTCTTGATTTGCCCGTTTTTCTCCATTCTTATTGCCTGTACAGTAGTTCAAATGCCCATTATTTCTTCTTTGGGCTATTTCAAAATTTCTTAAATATTCTCTGTGCTTTTGGGTTTTCGATATCTTCAATTAATTGTATACCCTGTAAGCTTCCATCCATTTATGTCACTTTATAAGGCTTTTTCCTTCAATTAGGCTTTCATTGACACTTTTCTCCATCAAGAAGTTTGTTCTCAGTCTTCAGTGTTCTTGGCATACAGTATGCAGACTTCTTTTCAGCACATCCATCCCTCTATTTTAAAGTTTAGGCTTGTGTTCTTATTTTCCTTTGTGCTATCAGAACTGCCAGGCTATAAGACAGAGCATGGCTTATTCATGGTTGTAGCCTCAGAGGCAGGCACCCTAGTGCTGGGGCAGAGTGGATATGGTAAAGGATTACTGGATGAGTGACCCTGTAGACATTCCAAGCTCCATACAGGAAGAATCATAAAATCACTAACAGAATTGAAGAGACTGAGAAAGTAAATGAAGATTTCTGCCTCTTGGAAGGATTCTGTTCTTTGCCATTGTCTTTCTGTCTTAAAAAAACAAAACAAAAATAACTTGAAGCAGAGTCTAAAGTAGTACAGAAGAAGCAACAGATTTTTTTTTTTAAGCAACAGATTTTTAAGGAGGTTTAGAAACTGTACATCTCAATAACCAACACCAAGCTAAAGAAGCAGGACATGAGCTAGTGTCCCCATGAAATCCCTTCATGGTCTTTCCAATCCCTACTGCCTTTTCCCACTACCTAGGTTGACCATTATTTTCACTTCTGCTGTTATGTATTGGTTTGGGTTTGATCTCATAGCTCATATAAAAATAATTCAGCATCTGTCCTTTTGTCTGGCTGTTTCTTCTCAATATTTTTTTGTTTGATATTCATCCATTATTGCTAGTGATTGTAGATTATTCATTCTCAGTGCTGTATCATATTCCATTAAGTGGATTAACCACTTCTACTGTGTATGGACATTTGGTAAGCTCTAATTTTGGCTACAATGGAAAGAATAGAATCTTGTATATGTATTTTAGTGCACTCTGCATTTCTACATTTGGTGCAGATCCAAGAATTGGTGAATCCTAGAATGTTCAGCGTTAATAGATCCTGCTACCAATTTTTCCAAAATGAATCAGATTTCCTCTGTATACATGAGAGTTCTATGCTTCACATCTTTGACAATATCAAATACTTGATCGTTCCTCTTTTTATTTAGCCAAGGAGATGTTTGTGGTGGCATCTCATTGTGATTTTTATCACTAAATGTATTTTTCCCTTAAAAATAGTTTAATAGTGCTGGCCCCAACCATGGGGCACACTAAGATGGTGACTGAGACTGGGTGTAATGGGACATACCTGCAACCCTAGTGCTTGGGAGGCTGAAAACCGGAGAATCACTGAGTCTGATCTGTGTAGTGAGGCCCAGTAGGCCCTATAGGCCCTGTCCTAAATACAGAAAAAAAAGTTTAACACTTTGGGCTATAGCTTAGCAGTAGAACACTTTCCTTGCATGTTCGTATGTTGACTTTGATCTCAAGTACCTGAAAAAAAATATAGCTTAAAATCCATTTTTCTTTGTTATTTTAGAAGTATTTCCTTTCTGTAGTTGGTGGAGAGGGATAAGGCGACTAGAAATGGAAAAGTATACCATTCGCTTATTAACTTGCCTATTCACGCTGATTTTATTTAGTACTCTAGGTGTATATTGCTTGAAAGTTATGATAGAAATATCAGGTAAGGCAAAAAACTAAAAGCCTTTATTAAAAAAGAGCTAGCACCACCCTCATTAATCTAAGAATAAATTGAACACTGCCTTAAAAATAAGATATTAAATTAAAGTATATGTAATTTAACAGATACAGGATTATTCTTATCTATAACTTTTACATTGCTTTGTGATTAATTTGCTGGTTATCTTTTGCTTAAGAATGGTCAATTATGTTAGTATTCTTGAGCCAAATATCTATGATACAGGAAAATGTTTATAGCCATTTATAATTTTGATTTATATTTTAGTGGATATGATAGTGTTCTGTTTCATTAAATACAAGAATGCCCCTCTTACTTTTTTAGCACAGAATGAACTTCTCCATCCAGATTTTCTTTTGAAGTCATTACGTTTTTCAGATGTATTTGGTACAGGGTCTTGCTACATAGTTCAGACTTGTAGTGATCCTCCTGTCTCAGGCTCCCCAGTGCTGGAATTCAAGGCGTGCACCACCATGCCTGGTTGCAGTGGCCAGCACAGTGCTCCTGGGGTTCTGGGGCTGGTACAGCACGAGGTCCTGGGGATAGAACCCACATCCCTGTACTTGCTAGGCAGGCACTTAGACTGCCAAGCTGTTTCCCAATCCCTCAGGTCATTATGTTGTCACTGTACTCACATATACCTCCAAAGTACAGGATAAAAATGGATTTGTCTTAGTTTCTAACTGTGGATCACTTTGCAGCAGTAAGAAGCAAAAAATTTTGACATTATTATTATAATTTTTAAAGGTAATTTTGAAAATTATTGAATGGATACTAAGTGGAAATTAATTATTCCATAACTGCCTGAGACACTGGGGTAAAAATATATCACATAACTTTTTAAGCTTTAGTTTCCTTAACTTTTTAAAAAGACTGTCAATCTTGATCCATACTACGAGATAATAAATGTACAATCAGAGAGGATGTCTTTTCCTCTAGTAGGCTAATAAAATTTCATCTTTTAAAAATTATGTGGTAGTAGTGTTCTATCGGATGTTTCTGATTGTAAGCTCTATGTTTCTTCCAGGGTTGACAACTTTGGCTTGGGCCTTTTACTTCGATCCAAGCAGATAAAACGGATGGTCTCTTCATATGTGGGGGAAAATGCAGAATTTGAACGACAGTTCTTGTCTGGTGAATTAGAAGTAGAGCTCACACCTCAGGTGAGATTTCTCTGCATTTTTTTATAATATACTAACTTATTATAAATTTACATTTGCCCCTGAACATTTCTTTTTGCAAGGCAAGATGCAGTTTTGTTTGACCAAGAAATTTTGCTTCCAACCCACACCTAATAATTGTTAGGGGATTAATATGTTATACTACTGTATTAGTATTTATTTTAACTAAAAATAATTATTTATTTATCTGGTACAGGGTCTTGTTACACAGCTTGGACCCATAGTGATCCTCCTGTCTCAGCCTCCCCAGTGGTGGGCTTATAGGCGTGTGCCACCCTACCTGATTTGTGGGTGATGCAGTGTACCTGGCTTGGTGTACCCAGGGTTCTGGGGCTGGCCAGCATGCAGTATTGGGGATTGAACTTGGGTTTGTTCTCATACTTGCCAGGCAGGCACTTAGACCACTGAGCTATCTCCCTAGTGCTATATTATTATTTCTAATAAAAATACTTAGGATGTGGTATAAAATTTTAAGTTTAAGACTATAAATATATATTATGTCAGAAGCAAGCAAAAAGACTTGCTAAAATGTGTAAGGACTCTTGAAATCAGTTTCTGTGAATTGTAGTAGAATTAGAAATTTGCAAGTGATAGTAATCATGTCATGCTGAAACCATCAGAAGCCTGAATGCCCTGGAGGGTGAAACTGGCTCCATTAGAATTACTACTGGGATCCCAGCCCGGGTTCTCAGAAGATATTATCACAAAACAAGTAATTTACAATAATCAGTCTGGAAAGTTTTCCCTTCTTTTGTACATTATCTCTCAGCTGCAGGAATACTCTGCCATAGGAGAAGGCATACATTTTGGTTATTTGGGCAAAGCAAGCATCTGTGAGTTGTGTGTGCTGGGATTCTGTTCTGACATGCTCTACCTTTATATCTAAGTCTGAGCCTCCCACTCTATGTGAAAGTAATATTACCTCTGACTTCATCAAGTTGCTGACAATGTAATGTAGTAAAATTAAAAAAATAATTGGTAATGAAGTCAATGCTGGTTGAGAGAGAGCACTTAAAAGACACAGTTCTGGCTGAGGCTTCATGCAGCATTGTCACTGTGCTCAGCATTATAGGATGTTGGATGCTTACTCAATTTTCACTTTCAGTTTTGTCAACAAACAAAGATGCACTTTCCTAGGTTGTGTAGTCTGTATAAGCAAGTGTCATGGACTGATTGGCTTGAGCACCAGCCATTTTTTTCTCATAGTTCAAGATCAAGGTGTCAGATGGATTCGTTCCTGATAAAGGCTCTCTGCTTGGCTTGCAGTGGCTGACTTTCTGTGAAGACAAAGAGATGGGGGAGAGAGCAAGTGTATGAGTGAGCTTTCAGGTGCCTCTTCTTGTAAGGATGCTGATTCTTCTCAAATCAGGGCTCTGTATTTATTATTTCCTTTAATCTTCACTATGTCCCCCCCTGTACAGTTCCTTTGAGGATGAGGCTGGCTACTTGGTATGTGCAGAGAATCTACAGAAATGTTCTACTTTCAGACTATTGCTTAATTGGAAAGAGAGAGGGAACAGAATATTTGGAGAGGTTCACATAAAAATGTTTTAGAATAGAAGGTGTTACCATGGTTGTTTCAATGATTTAGTCTTCAAATGCTGTTTACTGAAAATGCAACACAAAGCAGAGTGCAGAATCACTGGAAGTTTCTAGTGATGCCGTAAGACCCTCCTACGACAGAAGATTCCATGTACAGACTTGAGTAACTCAGTGACTGGCTCCCCATGGTTAGTCCCTTCTTTGAGTTAATTATGTAGAAGGCCCAGTTAATGTAGGTTAGGAGAATATGAATGGACTGTTATTAATACTTACCCTAATTCTTACTACTGATTAGCCTGATGTTGAGTAAGACATTATACTGCAGTATCTCAGCAATAGGTGTCAGTGTCAGGGACCATGTCAGGACAAGTTCAAGGCCAGAAGAGTTCATGCTCCAGTGAAGCCTTGAGAGTAGAGTTGCTTGGAGGTGGGAGAGACCCAAGGTCCCTAGGTTTGCCGTTACTAGAGGAGGGCAGGGTTGTCTCTAGGAAAGAGGATGATCATCAGGAGAAAGAAAGAAGCTTCACTTATAGCTTTGTCTGTTGTGAATTAAAATGGGAAGTAATCTTGTTTCTTAAAACCAGTTCACTCATATGCTGTACACTTTGCTTACCTTTTTCTTTAGCTAGATCATTTAAAAGGAAATATTTGTAAACTGGTTAAAAATAAGTTCTAAGATAAATTTGAGCTCTTACATTATTGAACTGTTGTTATTAGTGAGGAAAGGAGTTAGGTCCTACCTTCATATGGCACAGAATAAAACATAAAATTTGATGGTGTTTTGAAAATTTAGATAGCTAAGGTGACATAATTCAGATTTGAAACATGAAACATCAAGAAGCCATGAACCTGAAAATGTGCCTACACAAAGAACCAATTGGATTTTGAATGTGGACTAATAAAGCAGATGTTGTATACAGACAGAGAACTCTTTAAAATTGATATTCCAACATGTGGTGTTAGGGAAGTATGCACAGGTACCTCCAGTGCTCAGTACTGTTTGGTTCTATAAGCCTGTGGAGAGTGGGAACCCAGGGCTCTCAGTGCTTCTATGTCCCAGACAGATGTGAGCTTGGTTGATTTTTAGAGTGCTGGTTGCTCATTTGCAGGGCACACTTGCAGAGAGGATTCGTGCAGGCGGAGCTGGAGTGCCTGCATTTTACACCAGCACAGGGTTTGGGACCCTGGTACAAGAAGGAGGAGCACCCATCAAGTACAACAAGGATGGCAGCATTGCCATTGCCAGTAAGCCAAGAGAGGTAAGGCACACTCTCACCGGACTGATGCCAGGTTATCACTTCTGCGTGGGACCCTCAGTGGATTAGCAGGGTACAGTCACCTTTGTGAGAAGCATTCATTTCCTTAAATATGTTACATAATGCTAGGGGTTAAATTGGAGTATAATCTGCTGTTAATTAAAAGCACATAGAGAAGTGAGAATAAATAAAAGCTTTTTTCTTACATACATGCTGGCAAAGATTAGTTAACTTATGAAAGATATTAAAAAGTTGAGGAATCTTTGTTGATTATGCATTAGAGAAGCTGTTTGATTCACATAGATTAAACTTTCATGCTCAGACTCATCTTCATCTGACTGAAAAAGGAAAATATGTTTGAAATCTGGAAGAGCAAGTTATAGTTATAATTATATAATGAGATAGAGGTTTCATATTATGAAGTTTATATTTTGTATCTTGAGCAAACATAAGCTTTTTGTTGAATAATTAGATATACTTAAAATGCTGAGTGAAATGAGGCAAGATCATTTCTAGAGGCCTGGTTTTCTCCATTTTTAATCTCTACTCTGAGAAATTTTAAAAGGTTTTTTTTTTTTTTTTTCATAATGGAGATTGAAACCAGGGGCACTCTACCCCTGGGCTACATCTTTACCTTTATGTATTTATTTAGTTTGTGATATGTAATGAATATATTCATTATGGTGCACCTGTAGCCCCACACTTAGGTGTTTGGGAGGTATTGGTACATGCACATTTAACATGCTGATTCCTTTTACTTCGTCCTTCCCCCATCCTACCTTCCCATCTTTCCCCATCTCCAGCAACTTTACTTGCATGTTGCATAAGGGGAGCCCTCTAGACGTAGATATTTGATACTCAGATTTTAGATAATTTTAGAAATTGCACAAGCCAATATTCCATTTACTACATTTTTTAGTACTTTTCCATTCACCTTATCTAGATGGCTGAAAAGCATTATTTATTGGTGGGGGATTTGCAAAACTACTGAGCTTATGGCTCTGAGAAAGTAAATGTGGTAAGTGAAGAACTGCCTACACTACAGAGCCTCTGCCTGTAGGGCTGCTGGCTCTGTGATCTTGTTCTGGGGAAGGTAAGAGGTCACTGAAAATGCCCCTTTCTCTAGTGTTATCCCCAGCTGTGTCCTCCATCTGCAGCTTTGCTTTCTGCTGAGAGTAACCTATATTAGTTCAAATTTTTCATGAATGTATTATTCATATGCAGTCTTCCTTTTCCTTTTAATGACTAATTAGATTTTAAAAGTTTCTTGATAAAGGAGCCCAGTTATGAAAATGCAGCTTAGAAATGTATAATAAAGGGGTCTGAAAAAATTGGGTTAACATTTTGATAGCTTATTAGAAATTGTAGCATTAGTTTACCCTGGGAAAATATGTACTAGAATCTTTTCTGGGTTCATTAGTGCCTGAAGCCAGGTGTAGGGATCTAGTTGTTTTACAGTTTTGTCTTCATTCCCCAGGAATATGACAGAATTATTTAGTTATTCCTTACTCTTTATTTCCTTTGCTTATGGTTGGAAAAAGAAGTGAGTAAATTCATTAGTGCAGTGACATTTACTGAGGTCTTTCACTTTACTGGGCATATTCTAAGGCCTAGAAAAATGGATGGTCTGTAGTCTTAGTCATCTGCTAGTGGAAGAAGTGACAGTGACTGGACAAATACATGGGAGGAACGACAGGGATGTCGGGGCAAAGAGTGACCCATGGCCAGGAGCGTGGTGCTCCATGGGCAGTCAGGGTATGCTCTTCACTTTCTTCTGGCTGACAAATTTAATGCAAGAGAGGTTTGTTTTGGCTCATGGTTCAGTCCATGTTTGGCTGGTTTCAAGCAGGGCAAAAGGGCATGCTGGAGGAGAGGGTGCTCATTCCATGGTGCCTAGGAGGCAGGGGAAGCGGGAGGAACTGCCTGCGGTGAGCCGCCGCCAGCCCGCCCTGCCTCCTAACAGGAAATCAGCTGCAGGGCACCCATGATTCGGTCCCCTTTTAGACACATGAGACATTTTGGGGGCACATTTTAGATCTAAGCCACAGCATTTCATTCCTAATCCCCAATATTCATATCCATCTCATTATGGAAAATACATTTAGGCCATCTGCAAGAGCATTGCTTAAAAGTCCAAGTCTTGGTCTGGGATATATCTCAGAGGCATAAGCACCTGCCTGGCAAGCACGAGGTCCCAAGTTTGATACTTGATACAAAAAAAAAAGTCCAAGTCTCAAGTCTCCTCTGAGACTTAAAGCAGTCTCTTAGCTGAGAGCTTTTGCAAGAATCAGAAAAAAATTTAAATTGTTTTAACATACAAATGGCACAAGATAAACATTGCCAATGCGAGAAATAGGGATCAGACCAAAGCAAGAAAGAATGCTAGCAGAGAAAATATTAAATCCTATAGTTCCACATCTAGTACCCAAGGTAATCCGTGGTGCTATGTAAACTCTAAAGTGCTTCAGAATCTCCTGACATACAGCATTGTTGATTACAGCCCCCATGGCCTCTCTCCGGAGGTGACTTCTTTGACTGCCTGCATTATTCCTTAATATATATGTTCCTGTTGTCCCTAACTTCTTGAAGCCTTTACTACATCTTTGGCTTCGGCTTGACTCTCACAGGTTTGCACACTGGGCTACCAAGAGCACCCTGCCTGGCCTTCCATGACGTCCTCTGAATTCTGGGTGGAAGTTTCTGTGTCTCTATTACTTGCATTCTACATTTGTTTATAAAAACAGCACCAGGTGGATGATTTGAATTTCTGATAGATTGCCTGTAGGGTATAAAAGAATCAAACATGCTGCTCATTGAGTTAGGCAGAGAAGAGGTACATTTGAGATGTTCAAAAGACCCAAGAGGAGGTATGTGTGGAGCTCTGACTAGGTGAGAGTTTAGAGTTGGAATAAGAACGTGGGGTGCCAGCATATGATGTAAATCCTTAGGACTAGATATTTGACTTCAACCTGTGTATAGATAGCACATCTTTGCCAAATAGGTTGGGAAAAAAAGGAAGAACAGTAAAGAAATATGAAACTAATTAGCTGTGAAGAGAAAGCCCAGGAGAGTTTGGTGTTGGGGACCAACTACCCCACAGTGTGGAGCGGCTGGGGAGTTCCAGGACTGCTGGCACCCATGCTAATGCATTTGCAGGCAGGGAGGTAACTGGCACCTGAGGCGTGGTTTTTCTAGAATAGAGGGAGTTAAAATATGATTGGCGTAGGTTGGAGGAAAAAACCTAGAACTGAAGAAATAAAAACTGAAATGCACTTAACTTTCAAGATGATACTGGTCCGGGGAGATAGTGCAGCAGCATACGCCCACCTGGCAAGTGCAAGGTCCTAAGTTCGATGTTCAGTACCAAATAAATAAAATAAAATAAAATAAACCAAGTAAATGCAATAGCTAGTTCAACAAAACTAGAGTTCTCTCTCTAAGTATTAGAGTTCTCTAAGTATTAGAAATCACTAATAATCAGGGACAGCTAGTGTGTAGACATCAGGAAAGTATATAATTAAAATATGAAATAAAAGCTGATTACTTGATTTTTGCCCTGTATTAAAGATATACTTCAGTTTTCTAGGTATGTATGTAAAACACTCAGTTATTATAATTGATAACAAGGTTTTTGAAGCATGTAAACATTTTAAAATAAAATATATTGATAGCAGTTTATGAATGTTATATTAATGAGATCTGTGTTTGTCTATAACACACCATGTTCTTTAGTATTTTATATCAGGAAACTTGGATATGTCTTCAAAGAACCTTTTTTTAAATTGTGATACTTTTTTCATATTTTTATTGAGAAACAAATAGCAATGAGAAATTTTCAAATCAAATTAGTAGGACAGTTTCAATAATTAATACATTGCATATTGTTTTCTTAGTGGTTAAGTGTTGTACAAGAGGCAGACATGATATTCTATTTACAAACATTATTAGAACAGATCCCTCTATTCATTGAATTAAGAGAATGTAGCTATATATCTATCTTAACCATTTTGAATATACAGATACAAAATGGTCATTCATTTGTATCCCCTTTTTTGTTTAGTTTTGTCAATTAAATATTATAGGGGTGTGAGTTCAGCAAAATATTCCCAAATAGTGCAGTAGTCCATAATAGTATTGGGTTTTCCATATGTCTGGCAATGTCAGAATTTCTTGACATGAGTCCTTTATAGCATAATAATATGGTTTTACTTCTTGTACTTTGGTTTAATACTTTTCTGCTGGATGGTTCGGAACAAGATAAAGCAAGACCTATGTGACAAGAAATACACCTTTTTTTTATCTCATTAAGGTCAGTCAAATCCCCTCAGAATATATCCTGAGACACTGTACCTTGTAGATCCTTTATCTGTGTCAGCCATGTGGGTAAGTCACAGTCATTGCTTGACCAGTTTGCTTTCTGTGAAAGCCTGAGAGACTCCACGTGACTCTCCTTAGGCACACTCTACATCCTTGATCACTTTCTGCTTAGGCCCCATAATCTCCTTGTTCAGAAAATTTGGGACACAACTGAATTGCATGATGTTACATTACAGTTTCTCTGTGTCCTGAGTCTTAATTAACCTTGAAAGGCCAGGGCCAAAATGTTGCCTTTCCTTGTGGCCCTCCTTTTTTTCTAATTTTAGATCTATAAACTTAGGTTGTTAACCCTCCAGAAGAGAAGCTTATTGCTATTAATGTACATCCTAGCTTAATCTCACTATCTGTCTGAATATCAAACATCTTAGGCTTAACATGGAACAGGTATCTTTCATCAAGTATTGATATGTTAAACTTTAAGTCCCTACATAATATAACGTAAAAATTTAAAATATTGAAATATATTTTAAAAATAGTAATAAACAATTATATATGTTTATACATAGGTTTAGAAATCTAACCATATACAACATTGTAGCAGGACAGTCCCGCATTACTCCTTTTCCTCTCTCCTGCCTTCATTCCCCCCCACCCCATCCCCGCTTTTTAAACAAACATCTACCCGAGAGACAAGTCCGGAGCAACCAGCATGTCATGACAAGCAGCACCTATTCAGACGACCAGAATGACAGGCACTCCCAGCCTGAACCTACTACTACAAATTGTCATCTTCAGTGCAGTTGCTTAGTTCACAGGTATCAGCATATATAGTGTTAGGGTGAGAATCCTTCCAAATTAACTGCTAGATTCAAAAGTCTTCTTAAGATGCTGAGGATCATTGCCTTGCCCATCTTGTACATATAACTGTATGGCTTTGCCTCTGTTGTGTAAAGAAGCTTTTTTTTGCTTTTTTTTTTTTTTTGTAGTACCAGGGATTGAACTCAGGTCCTTACGCTTGCCAGGGAAGCACTTATTCCACTGAGCCATCTCCCCTGCCTCCTAGAAGCTTTTCTTGAAGAAAGGATTTTCTGTTTTACATCATAGTTAAAAAAAAAAAAAGAAACATGCTCAGATTTTCAGCTGAAGCCTTTTCTAGATGCACTCCATCTGATACTCCACTAGGGGGTGCAGTAGGAATGAGATTGAAGTGCTGCCTTCGTGAGGCTCCTTTCTGGGTAGGGATTGGAAGCCAAAGGCTTTTCCCACTTTCATTTATTTTAATTTCCAGGGACAAGTTCTCAAGAAGAAAAAACAAGAGTTTTGCTTTATGTTTTCCTCCTCCAAGTTTTACAGTAAATTAAAACCAATAAACATAAAAATCGGTAGCATTTCATTAAATCAGCAAACACAGAAGAGCTATAATAAAATGTAATATTCATATTACCAACAGAAACCATGAAGCATCTATGAATAAGCCTAAGGAAAATATACAGAGTTTTTACAGAGAGAATAATTAAACTCTTAGGAGGTAAATGAATAATGCAGTAAAAGTAGTCATATATTATACTCTTTGGAGGAGATATGGTCCATCAGATCTCTCAAAAGTAATTTATGCATACTATAGATCTTGATTAAAGTCCTGTGGTGATTATAGATCACAGAGTGAGGACTAAAGGTGAATGAATTTTTATAACTTTTATGTTCATAAACAGTGCATAGGTTATTTCATTTAACTTATGTAGGTTTTTTCTCTGGGGTGGAGAGATTATTTTTTGTATTCTGTATAGATATGCTACCTATACATATAAATAGTAAAATGTTAAGAAAACGCCTATCCCTAAGAACTGCAGAACTTAATTATTCAAATGTATTAAATTTTTTCTTGTCAGTGTGCTTTTACACATTTTGCATTTTGGCTGTGCTCCTAGGACAGTTGTTTCAGTGTTTGTTGGCTAGTGTTACTCAAGGATCCTCTGTCAAGACTCCTCTCTTTTGATACAAGGACACACACTTCTTGTTAGCTTGTGTCCCTCCCATCTGCCTTTGTCCCAGCACATATTACAATCGGGCAGACCTGAGCAAAAGCCTGACAGTGCTCTCTTTGTCTCCTGCAGGTGAGGGAATTTAATGGCCAACAGTTTATTCTAGAAGAAGCAATTACAGGGGATTTTGCTTTGGTGAAAGCCTGGAAAGCGGACCAAGCAGGAAATGTGATTTTCAGGTATTGCAATGATTTTTAAAAAATATTACTGTGTTAATATAATAGCAGCCCAGTCTGTATTTCTTAAGTTACAATTGTGAAAAAGATATCATAGTAGTTTAATATTTAAATACTCACTAAAAAGATCTTAAACAAAAATCAGTAGTATTTCATTAAATCAGCAATCACAGAAGAGCTATAATAAAATATAATATAACATTCATATTAGCAACATACAACATTTGTGAATGTTGTATTAATGAGATTTGCATTTGTCGTGTTCTTTAACATTTTATATCAGGAAACTTGGATAGATCTTTAAAGAAGCTTTTCTTTAAGAAAGAATTTCTGTTTTACACCGTAGCTTAAAAGAAAGAAATAATGCTTGAATTTTCTGCCAAAACCTTTTCTAATGCACTCTGCCTGATATTCCGCTAGGGGGTGCAGTAGGGATGAGATTGCAGTGCTGCCTTCCCGAGGCTTCCTTTCTGGGTAGGGATCGGAAGCCAAAGGCTGTTCCCACTCTCATTTGTTTTAATTTCATGCACAACCGTGTGTATGTTGTATGTGTACATATCTACAAACGAAACCATAAATTATCTATGAATTTTCGAAGAAAAATGTGGAGCTATTGTGGGACATGCTTGCAGCGATATGTGCAGATGAATTATCTGTGTCGTACTTCTTATTAGACTTGGGTCTGGGCACTCCGTACATCATCACTTGCAAGCTTGCTTGCTTCTTTCTTTCTTTCTTTCTTTCTTTCTTTCTTTCTTTCTTTCTTTCTTTCTTTCTTTCTTTCTTTCTTTCTTTCTTTTTGTCTAGGTATTTCCCTGCGTCAAGAAAAAGGACAATAGTCCATACTCTGATTTTGATATTGTGATTTATGTATATTGTCTTAAAATGCCAGTTCACTTTGATATTCTAGAAAGATACTGCTGATAAGGATTGAGGTTAGGTTTTTTCTAATCCTACAGGTGTCTCTCATGATATTCTTACAAAGAAAGGTTCTATCTGAAAAGTTCCTTATTCTTAATAATGTTGAATTTACATTCTCATGATCTGGATAGTCACAAGCTTAAAAGATTTTTAACATCTTTTGCTTACCCTGAGCACAATAAATTCTAAATATTTAGTACTTAGATTTATAGATTATGTAGTTGTGGTTTTGGAAATTTTACAGTCTTTTATATGTATTAGATTTTTTCAAAACTTGTCACCTTGCCTAAATAAATAAATAATAATCAAAGCTAGATGTGGTGGTGTATGCTTTTAATTACAACACTCAGGAGGCTGAGGTAGGAGGGTTGCTGCAAGTTTGAGGAGAGCCTGGGCTACATAATGAGTCTAGCAAAAACAATACAGAAAAAGGCGCATCATCCTAAAGACCATACTAATTAGGCTGCAGAAGACATTTTCTTTCTGGAAATAGGGTTATTTGGCATTTTTAATTAATACGGTTTTACTCTTAGCAAATGCAGTTTTACTATAATCACAGTTAAATTTTCAGTGGCACACCATGGCATTTTTCTGAAGAACTAATGTGATATTAATGCCCATATTTATTGAATGCAGCCAATTTTGCAAAGCATAACTACTTATGACCACTGTAGGAGAGTACTTTATGTCATACCTACTTTGCCATGTTGGCATAATGCTTACAAAGTTTAGTTACTTTTTAGAGAAGATTAATAAAATGGTATAATAGTGAATGACAATGAATTATTATTTTGTGAAAATTATTATTTGAGTTATTAAATTTAAATTATTAAATGAATGAATCATTTCCAAGCGTTTATCCTGTGCGTCCTTGCCTGGCCCTGCACAAAGGCTGTTCTGAACTCTGACTGTATGTTGGGACTGTATGCTTTGGTGTATAATAATAGTTTCCATCATCTAACATCACAAGACCTTCATTCTTCAGTTACTAATGTCTTTCATCCTGGAAGGGCCGGTGGCCTATGTTACTGTTAAATGGAAGTACCTTAGACTCCTTCTCCAGTCACTTTGTTCTAGCAGCTTTTGATGCCTGGACATCAGGAGAAAGCCAGCATTCAATGGGAAAAAGTTCCTAGGACTCCTTTCTCAATGACACTTTTGTCCTTACCTTTGAGTCTGAGCAAAAGAAATAGTGCTGGCCTTAAGGAGTTACTAAAACATAGCTGTGGTTGATTACTTTTTATGAATGATATTTTTCAGTTGGTATGTATCATCAGCAACAAAGATAATTTTAATTTTTGTGGCTTATATTATGACATTTTTATGGTTTTACTTTATTTTGTAAGAAAAGTGTCTTAATTCTTTAATTATTTGGAAATAAAAAATAATCAGCCAAATCGGTACAATATCTTCCTGAAATTTTATACATCTGGGTCTGATGTATGTGCTATAACTTTGAAAATTTCATCTGAAAATGGTTCTCCTAAATGATCTTTGTAAGTGACTTACAGATTACCAGTAAAGGTTCCAGTTAATTTCAGCAATAGGCTACTTTTTAATAGAGAATGTAGTTATTATATTGTCTCATATGCTCACTACTTTTCCTTTTGTCACTCATGACAATTGCTTAGTGAAATCTTTAATCCTAGAAACTAGTATCTTTGTGGAAAGAATAAGGGAAACTTGTTAAAAAGAACGCATTTTCATTTTAGTTTTTGTGTATTTTTCATATGTCCAGTATGAGAAATAGCTGCTCTTTCAATCAGTCCCTTTAAAAAAAACTATATATATTGAATGTAGCTGTAACTTTTTAAATTTATGAAATAGCTACCAACTGTATTAATGAAAAACATGTTGTACTCTTTTTAAAGATTCATAGATTCTTTATTAATAGGAATTCTTTTAATACTTAACATTTTAAAGTCAGAGGTACTTATTTTTGTTTTCCTTTCTCTTATTCCTTTTTTCCCTCATGTCTATCTAATAGGAAAAGTGCAAGGAATTTCAATTTGCCAATGTGCAAAGCTGCAGAAACCACAGTAGTAGAGGTAAGAGGTTATTTCTTAATTGCTGTTATTTTTTTTTTACCTTACTGTTATATATTTGATCAAAGAAAAGTGTAAGAGTTTTGTTTTCTGGATAACAAACAATGACAGCATTTTTTTGTTTTGAATATGGAGAGACCCTATTTAAATACATAATTTAAATGCATTAAAATATTTGGTGTTATAGCACTCTTTGAATAATAAGAAACTCACTAGGATGTTTCTCTGGAAATGTGAGCAGGGATCACCTTATAAAATTCCTTTGATTTTGAAATAAAATCATTATAAGCCCCCAGATAAATTTATGTATGGTCATGTATTGCTTGGCCAGGATACAGTCTGAGAAATGTATTGGTGAAAAATTTCATCATTTTGCATACATTGTAGAGTCATTGTTTTGTTTTTTTTATTTTAACTTGCTTTTGTTGTTGATTCCTATAAATTTCTTATGTAGGTAGCTTTATCACTAACATCATTAGTGATAACATTCCTTCCCTAGAAAATGTCTATTACTCAGAGATGCCCTGTAGGTGCTACTGGCTGTTGGTCTTTCTGTCTGTCCCATGTTTTGACTCTCTAAGGGATACTCCTTTTTAAGGCAGATATGGAGATTTTTGTTTAACTTGTTTTTCTGTCTCCAGATTTTTTTTTTTGCTAGGTGTTCTGATTTCAGTCTTGGCATTGAGAAAACCAGCATCTCCTGATTCACAGCCCAAGTCTTCTCTTGGAAAATGTTCACTCTATTGAATACCCTCTTGATTCTTACAGTTTTTCATGTTTCCCTAAACACTGTACTTGTTGTCCCCACCAACTGGGGGATCTTAAGGAGTTGGAACTGTTACAGTGACAGATCTCACATTGTAGGCAAAGAATTTTTGGTTTAGAATGCTTGCTCATCTCCTTTTTTTTCCAGATGAACACCCTGAAGGTTTCTAGTAACAGCATCTGGGGTGCAGTGTATGTCTGGAACATTCTTGACAGTATCTTCCATTCCACAGTGCATCATCTTTTCAGCCCTTCTCCCTGTTTATTTCAGTTCTAATTTTAGTTTTAAGGAGAATAGAATTATAAATATTTAAAATATGAATGATTTCCATAGACATCTTACATTTCTTCAGGACATAGAAGCAGGATGGCAGAGAACATCCAAGCCACTTAACTATACTGTTTTGCTTATATGTATGTTTAAGTTGTATAGCAATTAATTTACAAAATGTGTTTTAGGTCAAGAAAGAAACCAGCATATTTATAACAGAAGGAAATCAAATCTGTTTTAGCTATCAGTTATTTCTGCTTTCTAAAGCGGGGAACATGACTCCTTTTTAATAAGATTTTTTCCCTCTCTGATGTGTTCTATATAAACTGATATGCCATAAAAAACCAAAGTGGTGACCAGCGATGCCTGTTTTCAGCAAAATCAATATGAACATTATTGTATCTTTCTAAAAGCCTTCAGCCATTTGCATGCCTCTCCACAGAGCTATGATCTCATTAGTGCTGGTTCTGTCTCTTAACCCCCTCTTTAGGAAATGGGTATTTACTTGGGAAGAATGGTACAAGTGGGTATGTGTAGTGGCACACGTGCCAGAGGAGTGTTTCCTTTGTTAGCCCAGACAGTGTTATTTCCAGAGCTCCCTCTCTGAGTGGGTGAAGTCTTCCCTGATAAACTTAACATGTTTAAGAGCAAACCCAGCCAAGAATGACTCTTGGGTATTAAATTATACACATAAAGTGAGGAGCAGCAAGGACTGCTGAATCTTGTGAAGGGAATTCATGTGGCTCTTTCTCAGAAGGAATCTTGTTAACCTCCTGACTCTCCATGAGCCCTTGTGATAGTCTCCTCTGTGCATAGTCCACTGTCTTGGCTTTCTCTGGAAAGTGGCCTGTTTTTACATGTTGTTAAGGAACTTTATGTTAGGAAACCTAGGAGGAAGGCCTAGAATACTTCACTCAAGAAACTGTTAATGATTTGTCCCCTGCCAGCATCTCAGCATGCACATGCTGTCAGAAAAGGTCATCTGACTCAGCCACTCAAGCTGCCTGTGATGAAAATAACTCAGCCTCTTTGGTTTTCTTTGTGCTATCAGACTCGTGCCATGGCTTGTGTTACAAGACAGAAAAGGTTGTACAGTGTTCCTTCTACCATTTTAGTTAATTTTAGTTTTTAGTTGAAATAAGAATATTTATGATTATGAATTAAATAAAATTATTTGACATGATTACCTATGAAAAAACAATATTATGTGATATTTGATGTACACATGTGTATATGTAAGTGTTGTAACTCAAAAAAGGAGACAAGGCAAATGTCCAAAAAGAAAGTATGCTTTATTTTAGCTGGTACCCAGTGGCGGATTCTCTGCAAGGTTGCAAAGAGGCCCACAGATGCAAGGCAGGTAGGGGTTTTTAAGCTCAAAAGCCACAAAGCAGGGTGGGGGTCGGTTACCTAAGATAGGGTACTTGGCAGGGTCAAAAGTTTCTGTTTCTGACCGTACTTGGTACATAGTAACGTGAATGATCCTTAAGGGAAGGTGCAGGTGGGGAGCTGGGGCATACAGAACAGGAACATGGCGTGTGGGAAAGTTAGAGGAGGTCATAGCTAGGGCAAAGATGGAGTCACTTTGGGCAGGTTACAACATTAAACCACAAAGTGAGCGGTCACCCTGGGCATGAGAGAAGTCCAGCAGGGGGGTAGGAATCAATCATGGCAACTGAAAGAACAAAGGGTTACATTTTTGTAACAGGTAGGTACAATTTTAGAACAAGCAATTACAATTTATATTAATCACAGATTAATCACAGATTGGACATATTGTGTGGTTTGGTGATTTAATAATGAATAGTTATCATGGAAACTTACCAAGCTGCATAACAACATAGTGCTGACTTACCGAGTTATATGACAACACAATGGTGGCTGGATGCAAAATGGAGCTATATATTTAATGATTAACAGTTGTAGAAACTTATGGAGTCATAGGACAACACAGTGGTGTCTGGATACAAAACAGAGTTACACAGGTTATAACAGAAACGTTCAGAGTTGTATAACAGAATAGCTATTCTAGTTACAAAATGGAGATGGTTACACAGGTTATAACAGTAAGAATTAGCCTGCTTCCTGTCTAGATATAATAACTATTAGAAAGATCATGTCTTATCAGCTTGTTTTTTTAATTATTATTATTTCTGGATCAGAAATGTTCTAACCAGGGGGCTTGTGGGTTAGCTCAGTTGTTTAAAGCCTCTGTTTGAGCCAACTCAGTCAAGCTCAGGGGAACCCAGGTTTGATACCCAGCTCTACTGCCTTACCAGACCCGCCCATAAGGCAGACTGAAAAAGCAAAAAAAAAAAAAAAATCCTTTAGGATTCTAAGGTCTAGCCTCATAGCTCAGTAGACTAAAGTGCCTGCTTAAGCACTGTGCAGTGGCCAGAGTTTGTCCTGGGCCTGCCTGCTGGCCCCGCCCCCACGGTCACTGAGACTACTGTGCAGACTGGGTGGAGACAGGCATGGTGTGTGCACCTGCAATCTCAGCATCTGGGAGGGTGAAACAGGAGAATCACTGTGAGTCTGATCTACATAGTGAGACCCTGTAACCCAGTCCTCAGTACAGAAAGAAAAAAAAAAGAAATGTTCTAATTAATTATTCAGCAATTATTACTCAATTGTTTATTTTTAAAATGTTTTTTAAAAGATGGTATTCTAGGTCTTTTATTTATTTATTTATTTTTTTATAAAAAGTAATCTTTGGGAACTGTGTCTGTTTTGTTCTAACAGTGTCTGGCATATCCCTTCTCATTAGGAGATTAACTAAAAGAGTAAGAGGACACCTCCTACCTTGCCAAGCACATGTATATTATTTCTGATAATACACATGAGTGAAAGTGAGTAAAGGTACAGATCACAGAATAAAAGATATTATACATTTTTGTTTAAAATGCTTATAATGGATGCCTATAAACATGTATAACTATAAGCAGAATGATGTAATGAATTCTTGGCTAACAGTTCCAATGACTCTTAACCCATCTTTACCCCCATCTCCTTTGCTTCTCAGAAATTTGAGTTTGCAAGGCATTTTTCTACTTGAGAAAAGTCTCTCGCATTATGGAGCTTTTATTTTGATGGTCAAGACAGAGACTAAGTAAATTTTTAAAAAATCATGTAAAAAGAAATGAAGTATGGAGATTTTTAGTTAAGAGTTTCAGTGAGATGACTTTTGAGTAAGTCAGAGTGAGAAGGCTAGATTTTCAGCTGAGGGGTGGGCTTCTATAGGGAGAGTTAGCAGAGGCCTGAGGCAGGAGCATTCCTAGTGATTTATGGAATAAGGATGGCAAATACTCTTCTCCAGAGCAGGGTGAGAGGCTTCAGAATCTTACATGATAGTAACTTTAAAGAGTAATGGTACTGTCTTTTTCAAAGCTGTGCAAAGTATGACTTTTTCTGTTTCTTTTGAGACAGGGTCTTGCTGTGTAGTGCAGACTGTTCCCGAGTTCACTATGTAGCCGAGGATGGCCTTAAACTTACAGTGTTCCTCCTGCCTTAGCCTCCTGAGTGCTGTGATATAGGCATGTGATACCATGCCTATCAAAATATGATTTCTGTTTTTAAATTATTTTATGATAGTTTCCAAGAAATTATGGTTTCTTGCTATGGTTTGGATAGGGTGCATCCCCATGAAGTTACATGTTCTAAGCTTGGGCCATATTTTGTGGCAGTAGAGGTGATGGGATATTTAGTGAAATGCTTAGTGGAAAATGCATAGGGCATGTATGCAGTGACTGAGTGAGTTACGCAGTAAGTATATTGTTATTTAAAAAGGCCATGCAGGTTGTGAAGCATTGGCCCAGGAAGGAGACAAGGGCACTTCTGCATGACATTATGCCTTTCTTTGATGTGCAGAGAAGACTGGGCATTAATTTAGATCAGCCCTACAGATTTGCTTCTTGATGCCATGCTTTTGAGAAAGAATAGCTAGAAAATGCACATGGAATTGGTGCTACCCGGGCTAGTAAAGAGTGCAAGATAGAATATGATGATTTGGTAGAGTGTTTACTTTAGCAGAAAATGATGAAACACATGAAAGCCATCAAGAAGCGGTGGAATAAGCTAATAAAGGAAGGAACATATACCCCTCCAGCTCACTACTTGGGTAAGGGGGAGCCTGAGCCCTGAGCAGGGCAGCTGCCAGTGGCTGGAGGCTATTCTTTGTTCTCTTTTCCACTGCAGTAATTGCATACTGAAACACGTGTAAAAATAAAGGAATATTATGTCCGAAAATTAAATAAATAAATAGGACATGCAACAAACATAGCTTCTACGCATGACTTTTCCTCTCTGCTTTTTTGGCTTTATTATAATGTAGCTGAAGGCAGCTATTCTGGAGACAGAATAACTAGAACTGCTTTCTCTTGGACTTTTGTCCACCAGAACTCAGAAAAATAAACTTGTTTTCTTTTTTAAGGTTCACAGCCTTAGGTATTTTCTTATGGCAACAGAAAACAGACTAATGCCTAAATTTGACATTAAAGTTGTAGATGAATGGACAAAGTGATTTTGAGATTAGAGCTTCCTGGCTTTTGTGACATTTTAGCATTATTTCAAGAACTTTGGATTGTTAGGGCCTCATGAATTATCTTAGCAGAAGTGATTAAATTGGTTGGTATTTCATTCTACAATAAAATGTGGGAATACAGTGTATTTTAACCAGGCAATTTAATCACATCAGTGTATCTTGTGAATATTTATTCTCTGCCAAGCAGGCCAATTAATATATCACTGTTTTAGATATTTTGGGTATCTTGCTTTCTGCTTTAGAGAAAACGAAATGCCTAAGGGATAAACATAATTCTTATCCTCTTATATTTCTTTTATTTTTAATCTTTAGATTGCTAGTGCCTTGATGTAATTTCAGAAGCACTGGTACTCAAAAGTGTTTTCAAGAGACATAAAAAGAAAAAAAATCATTATAATTAGGAAAAAAAAATAAAGATTCTATCCTTGTCAGACAAACAGTTCTAAACACAGTGAAAAATTTCACTAGAGAAATTCACTTCACATGTTCACATCGTGTGTACATACATGTTCACATCACTGCTCACACTTGTGAGACATAGAGACATCTCTGATTGACATATGGGAATGGCTGAAATGTCAGGTTGGACATTCATTATGTGAAACTTTGTTGTGCTGTAGTATTAATGTGGTAGAACTCTGTACTTCACTTAGCAGGAAGAATGAAGCCTACCTGGGATAGCTTATTCTAATCCTGTAGCATCCACCTACATGAGCCAGTTGAGTTCAACACTCAACATAAACCCTTTTAAAAAGATAAGGAAGTACAGGAAAGAAAGATATTTGATGCATAAAAAGAATAAACCCCAGTTTTCTACCGGTCAACTCTCCATGAACTTTGAAAACTTTTGGTCCTAAGGCAGAATGGTATGCCTATAGACCTATTAAATAATGTAATATCTTCAGTTTACAATTATATTCTTTATAATTGTTCTTTTTTCAAGCTTTTATATTTTGTTTTGAGTATTGAATCACTCCTAAAGATATCTATGAATTTCATGCTATAAATTTAGCCAAATATACAATGCTTTGACAGTAATCATGCTAATATTCTAATTAACTACAGTAAATGATTTCACATACAAATATAGTCTTGCATTGTCTCTCTGATGTGAGAAACTAAGTGCAAGTAAGAACCAAAATATATAATAAACATTGTAAAATAGGAAGAAATTTTTTGAAAGCAGAGGGAAATGGAGTGGAAGGAAGCAGGAAGGGAAAAAAATAAAAAAATAAAATGGAAACAATGCTGTGCAAATGAGGAAGGATGAAGGGTTGAAGGGAGGGGAGGGGATTGGGGAAAAAGAAGGACTAAGATATATTATGCACAGGTACAAGTTCTCTATGATGAATGTGATCATTGTATATATCTAAATTGTACCAATAAACTTAATAAAAATGTATTTAAAATGACTGCACTAAATGAACTCTTTGGTTCTTGTTTGAATGTCCTGAAATGTTTAAAGACCATTCATTTTCTTTGGTTTTCATGAAATGCTTGATTGGTCTGAAAATATCTGGATGCTAATGAAGATGTATTTAATAAGGTTATATTTTATTTGAGCAGTTTGGTAAACTAAAAATACAGAATTTCTGTTATACTAATAAATATAAAAAATATCGCTGACTGCATTTCTTTTGGTATCCTCTTGTAGATTACTGAATATAATTCTTAGCCTAACGATCATATTCATCCAGAAGAATAGCACAATAGAAATACAGTTCATTGATGATAAAAATATATTAAACAAAGTACTAATCTTGACATTTTATTTCTTGTTGCTTGGTAACAATGCTGCCACTTCATGAGAGCGCTCCATTATCTCAGGTACAATAGACTTTGTTACATTGTGGAGTGGAAACACCAATTATAGCAAGTCATTCGTATGCCATTTCCCCTCACAAGTTTGGTGCTATTACTTATTAGTGCAGGTATCTTAAAAGAAAAAGCCATTTTAATAATATATCCCTCTTTTTGATGAATTGATGATTTTCATTCTAGCTATTTTTAGAGTTTTGATATTTTTGTCTCTTTATACTTTCTGAAGCTTCACAAATTTGTGGTTTAGCAACCTGTACTATGTAAAACCAGGCTTTTGAATATCTTTATAAACTGTGCACTTTATAAGTGATGCTTCATTAGTTCTGATTGAGCATCTTTTATCCTTCCCACCTAGAAAAGGAGAAAACGTATTTTGGCAGAATGTTTTTGCCTTATAAAAGTTAATCAGGGTTTGTTTCTTACTTTTCTCTAACATGATGTTCCTAATTTTAGTACCTACTTCAGGAAAAGGAAACCTGTTAAACTATAATATGTTTTAAATAAAAATTCATTCAGTTTGCATTGTAAATAACTATCTTTCTCCATACTTAGTTGATAATTATTATTATTTACAACAGAAGTTATACATCCTGTTACCTATTTTTGTACTACATAAGAATTAAAAATGTTTTTATATTTATCAAATGGTTGATAAAGAAAAGTGTAAGAACAACAATGTGTATAGCCTGCAAAGTCTAAAATAGTAACTGACCCTTTATAGAGTCAAGTTTACAGATTGTTTTATAATATAATTTCCACTTCTGTAGTTTGAGTATGTTAAATGTTATTCTGTATTTTTTGTTTTTTAAAAAATTGATTTTATTTAAAAGTAATTTATTACCCTTGATGTACATAATTATAGTCATCATAATTTATACCTGTGCCTAATATATCTTGATTTCCCCTTTATCCCATTCCCCTCCTTTCATTCAACATTTTTTCCCACACCTTTTTTACAAAACCTTTGTTTCCATTTTTTCCTTCCTTTTGCCTCTCCCTTCTTTCATTTCCATTTGAACATTTTCTTCCTACTTCTCAATATCTATCATTTATTTTGTTCCTTAAGCTTTCAGTATCTCACACAAGAGAAGCAATGTGATATTTAGACCTATGTGTCTTATTTCATTTAGAAGTATTTTACTTAACCAGTGAATTTAAGTGAAATAAAATAATGTTATAAAAATTTTAAGAGAATCAAAATTTAACGCAAAAATAGGAATTTGTATAGATGTAACAAAGTTATGGTGCATTTTGTTATACCTGTTTCTTGGGCAACTCAGACTTGAATATAAGTACAGACTGGTAGATGTATTAGAACATCTTATCTTTTCCTTTGTATTTGACTTGCCTCATAGTCAAGGGCTAGTTCCTTGTATACACAGATGCACAGCCAGGCAAGTTCCCCAACTGGACTAGTGGGACAGGGGACTCTCCAGCCTGACTGGTGTGCAACATGGTGCTGCACATTCTGTTGATTAGCAGAGTTTCTGGGAACTGAGGAACTAACTCAGAGTTGAAATCACTCTGTGTCCCTGCAGTTGGATGGGCCCCACAGCTCGTGTATTCTAGTGACAAATTCAGTTATTTTAGTTAGATTCGCTCAGTTCCTTTTTTTATAAGCAGAATGCTCCAAGAATTCCATATTTGAGTACCATTTTCATCATAGCATGCTTTTGATATTACCTTATATTTGCAGAATGCTTTCCATGTGAAAACTTTCACATAGAACATCTCATTTGTGAGGCTAGAGCAGAAGCCTATTATAGTATTGCAAATGAGGATCCTGAGACATAGATAAGTTATTGGAATAAGTTAGTAGGAAGTTGAATGGCTTAATGAAAGGAGAACTTAGGTATCTTGGTTTAAGTCATTATTTTCCATCTTCTGTCACTTACTTGGTAGTTGCTATAACAATATTGAGGCTGAATTCTGTGTTACTCACCAATGAGAAGTATAAAACCCTGAAAATGTAGGTAAATAGACAAGTATATGGGTTTTGGTAGGACTTTGAATTTTATATTTAATGTGAATGAAACATTCATAGTTGTAGCTTAAGTGTCTTATGTAGAGTAGATTTCACAGAGGTGGGAGGAAAGGAAGAGAGATGCATGAGGGCATTCTTGTGATCCAGGTGGGAGGTAGGTGGTGGCTTGAACTCAAGTGGAAGTGGGCAGGCAGGTACAATGATTTCGCAGAGGAATCCATTTGAATTTATGATGCCTTGGAGATGGAGTGCTGGGAGCAAGGAAAGCTAGAAGTGAAAATGACTCTTATGCCTGTCTTGGGCAGTGATGTAATAGGAAACCTGGAAGGAGAACATTTCATGGGAGATGTGGAAGGAACTCAAAGGCGCTCTCAGGATTGATTGGCTTTTTAGACATTCACATGTTGATACTGCAGGCATAGATGAGCATGGAATGCAGTGTTCAGAGGAGAGGTCATGACGGGAATTATATGATTGGTAGTAACCTGCATATATCTTAATTTAGGTTACGGAATGAAAAAGATTGCTTAGGAAATAAGTCCATGGGCTACCCCCTGGAGCATCTCATCTTCTTTCCTTCCTCCTTTCCTCCTTTCCTTCCTTTCAATATGAGATTAAGAATCTCACTAGCTTTGTGACCTTGGATGAATAATTTGAGAACTCCAGCTTCTTTATAGCATTTCCTGCTTGCTGTACTTGACATTTCATAGTTCTATTTTGGGCATCAGTAGGTTAGGGCACTTACGCTTTCAAAAACTTCAAGATGTTACAGTCTCATCTTTCTCCCTTTCCACTGCTTTGATTAATAAACCTGAGGTAGCTGCTGTTGTTTTCCCTGATCCAGTGATGATGAGTGTGCAACTTTAATATGAATAGCAACTGGCAGTGCACACCTCTCTCTTGTCTTCCAAGGTTCTGGAAGTCTAGGGCAATGAAAATTTTACAGTGCCTTTAGTTTTTCAACTCTTACTGCATCATCAAGAATCTAACAAATTTTGTTTTAAAAATATTGTTGTGAGGTATGGTGGCACATACCTCTCGACCTCGCTGCCTGGGAGGCTAAAGCAGGAGAAGCATGAGCTTGAGGCCAGCTTTGTGTTCATAGTCCGTTAAACTCAAGGCAAATATATTAATACCTACATCAAACTGCAATTTTAAAAAGGACAATGATAAATACTTTAAAGAGAGAATAGTCCTTAAAACTCAATACAGGGGCCTGGGAGATAGCTGAGTAGAATAAGTGCTTCCCTGGCAAGTGCAAGGGCCTGAGTTCAATCTCTGGTTCTGCCAAAAAAAAAAAAAAAAAAAAAAAAAATCAGTCAGTTCATAAGCTTGGTTGGCATGCATCCAGAAATTGTTGAGCTCTTTCTGTCTTTGTATTTTAAGTGGAACATTAGTCAGTGATGTCTTTTATATTTTTATATATTGTTTAGAAGATTCAGATATTATTTAGTATGAAAATTAAAATTTGTTCTCTGACAAAATGTGCTTATGCTGCATTTCCATATTTAATAGTTTTGAATGTGAATGGCCATTTGTTATTCTTTTGGTCACAAGAACAAATACATGAAGAGGGCCTCCGATAGTCATTCATGATTTATCTTTAAACACGGAACACCATTGTCTGCACATGTTAGAAGGACTACAATTTCAAAAATTTACTTTCTTATGTTCCCAGGATGTTGTTATAAGCACATTCTATGTAAGGAGGCAGGCATGTTTTTACTACTTCCCTTATGAAAACTTTGCCTTGTTGGTTTCACAGAATCAGAACCTTTTGTTTTGGATGAAATCAAATAGTTGGTTAATGTAAGAAAAATGATGAAAGATTAGAAAGTAGAAGCAGTAGCTATTGGAATGAATGGTTTTCTAGTCTTGGTTGGTCCCTGGGAGAACCCTAGAGTACTCATGCCAAGAAGATAGGCCAGCTTCTCTCTGACTGAGGTTCTGAAGTTAGATGGTAACATACACTTCTGTCCCTTAGTAACTGTATTCACACTCAGATACTTTGAAGAGACTTCTAAATTTGGTTCCATGAAAGATAAGTAAAGAAGTAATGTGACAAATCTTACTATTTTTCTTTTTTTTTTATACTTTCTTTGAAAACGAGCTGGGTCATTCATTTAAGTTTCCTTAATAATTGGAGGAAAGCATATGAGTTTTGCCTGTATTATGAAAAAGTTCTGCCCACTTTCGAATTTTATTTCAAGTTTTGGAAAAGCCTTGCTGCCACAGACAAACCTCAAGGAGGAAATATGCATCATTACCAAATCCAGTTGAATATAGGTTGACTATAAAAAGATACAAGATTAAGGCTGCTAAGAGTTTGAAAGTTTTGGTATAATCTAAATTTTTCTCAGTTTGAGGAATTTACAAAATTTCTCATTAATTTTGAGAATTAGTTTGTTTAAAAGTAGAATTAGAGGAGTGGCCAGACAGCATAGTAAACTAAAGCTCCTGCTTAGGCAGAGTAGTGGCTGGGGTTTGATCCCACTTGTGCTGTGCTGGCCCCCCCGCTGGGGCGTGCTGACATAGCCTAGTGAGACTGGGTGTGGTGGTGCACACCTGTAATCGCAGTGCTCGGAAGGCTGAAAAAGGAGAATCACTAGGAGTTGATGTACATGGTGAGACCCTGTAGACCCTATACCAAATACATAAAAAACGAAGTGGAATTATGCTTTTGAGACAAAAATATGAACTAAATGAACATGTAGAGGCAGTTCTATAATTCAGTTCCTACTATAAAAAGTATTTTAACTGCTATTTATTTATAGTGCTTTTCTCCAGTCTTTTGGCATCAAAATGAAGTTGTACTCAGAAGGTTTTCATTTATTTTCCTTCTTTGTTGACTCACTCATATTTTTAATCTATAAGATGACATTTTATGTGCAACTTGATGAAACCTAAATTTTATAAGCAGATAGGAAAATAAAATAGGAGTTTTTTTTTTTTTTATGAAATTGATTTCCAGTATATAAGGGGGTTAGTAAAATGGTCCAAATAGACTTTATATAGTTAAGGTATTTCTTATACAGTAGATTCTATCACTGAAATATTTTCAGTAGTAATAGCAGGTAAAGAAGTTATAGCCTAATAATAATGAAAATAAAATAGCAGAAATAGCAACAAATACTATTTATACCATGTTCTTATGTACACAGCACTTTTAGTCATAATTATAATAACCTGATGAAGTAAGTAGGTTTTATTTTAAGTGTAGTCTCAGGATAATGTTAATGCTTTTATAAACAAAATATTAAAGATCTAGTCATTAATATTAACCTTTTAAAATATAGAGGGATGGCCAAGTAGCTCAGTGGATTAAAGCACCTGCAAGCAGGCACAGGAGTCCGGGTTCGATCCCCAGGCCTGTTGTGCTGGCCCTGCCCCTGGGGTGTTTTGAGCTAGCAATTGAGTCTGGGCGTGGTGGCGCACCCCTGTAATCCCAGCTTCTGGGAGGGTGTAAACAGGCAAATCACTATGAGTCCAATCTAGTAGTAAGACCCTGAACACCCTGTACACCCCTCCCTAAGAATACAAAAAAAAAAAAAAAAAAATAGTAAAATGTAAAAAACAAGATGATTTCCTAAAGGCTATAAAATGAGGGCCTTCATACTTCGAATACTATAACTCTTCCCACGCCTTGCGTAGTTGAAATGAGGTAGATAATATTCAAACATTAATTTGAATGCAGTATAGAAGTTTTTGAGATCTGTATAATAACTACTCATAAGGATTATTAAATCAAAAATTGATCCTCTTGATTTCTGGTCTCAGTAAGGATGTTCAAAGGTACCACTGCTATCTTGAATAGGCAAAAAGCTGAACAAACTGAAAATCACCAAATCTTAATTGAAGTCACAGGTCATCCACTCTCTCCACGCAGACTAAGCTTGAATCAAAATTTACAAGACCATAAATCTACAAGAAGAATCTCCATGGGAATCATCACATGGTTAGGAAAAGCTAGATTGTAATTCATTTGTTGTTGGAGGCTCATATGAATAAGTTGGAGAGTTAAGAATTCCATTGTGGCCTAATTTTTGCAAGGGTCCCACACTTTTGTGTTTTGGTAGTGAGACTTTTACCATGAAAATATAACGAAGATTTCTTTTACTTATGTCAGGAAAAGTGACCATTCTGAACTATATCCAGAGCATGCTGTTCGTAACAAGGCCTGCCCTTAAATGAAACAAGTGACAGTGCTATCCTAAGGGCTACAGGAAGTAGGAATACCTTGTTCTAAGTGCTTGCACTCCCATATAGTGTTATTTGAAAGAGAGCTTTACATTGTTAATGTCTATTGTTAACTCAAATGCAGCCATTAGAAAAAAGAGGAAATATGTAATTGATATATTGAGATAAGAAAGTTGAATCACATTAAAATATTAGGCTGAATTGGATGGTGATGCCTATATTTGCAAGTTTGAGTCCAGCATGGGCAGCTTTGAGACAGAAGAAGGTACAAGGCAAAAGAACAAAAAAAATAGAAAAGAGGGTTGAGGGTATGAAGAGAAGGTAGTAAAACTATAATATAATGTTAATTTAATTTTAATTGTCTAACTATACCAATTAAAACACAAACCCCCAGAATAGGTTAAAGAACAAAACTCTGGGGCACCCCCTCCTGTCCCTCTCTCAGACAGGAGCTTTCTTTCCTTCAATAAATATATTCTGCTCTTAAATAAAAATTACCTACATGCTGTCTGTGAGAAACCAACTTTTAGTATAATCTATTACTGAATTTATTTTATTTAGCTCAAATATGTAATCGTTACAGTCTTAGCATTATGTGCCAATTTTCTTAAAGAGACAGACTTATTCTTCTAAGAAGTTACTGCCTTGCTGACCATGTGTAGATTAAAAAAATATACCTCCTTTAATTGTGGGAAGTGGATCGTAGACAAGTTTATTTTAGCTGTACAACAAATCAAGTTTATAGTTTTTCCAAACTGCAGATGGCTACTTTTGGAGCTACATGGGTATATTCTAAAATACATGGTCATTAGGTCCACAAATCATAAAAATTTGCTAGCTCACAATCTAATTGATGAGCTAAGAATAATCTAAAAATTAGAAGTGAGAAAGTAGCAAGTACTCAATTTAGTGCTGGATCCTCGTAGTTGAAAGCTGTAGCACTAATACTACAGGACCTTTCCCTGTTTCTTGCCTGTAGTTCTCACATATTTACATATGCTGGATTTTTAATGAAAGCTTGAACTCCAAGGTTTTAGATTATTCCTTTTGTCTAAGGACATTTGGGTGGGGTAGGCTGAAATGAAAGTAGAGAAGTTTCCTTCATGAAACCAAAGGATTAGCAGAAAGAAAATGGAATTTTAATGTTTTGACTTGTTTTATTAATCTGTATTTTTACTTATCTCTTTTTTATAAAAGTAGGACTATATTTTATACATTTTTTAGTAATGGTGGGTCCAAGTGCAGAAGTGTTTACAACCAATGATTAAAACTATTTAGGTATTTTTCAGTTAAAAAAAAAAAAAAAAAAAAAAAAAACCTTACATATTTGCAGTTCATGAAACATTCCCAAAGAAATTTCTTTCTTTTTTGTAGAATCAGGGATTGAACTCAGACCCTTGTACTTGCCAAGCAAGTACTTACTCTGCTAAGCCATCTCCCCAGCAAGAAATTTTAACAGTTATGCTAAGATTTAAATTTACAGCAGAGGGCCAGCCAAATAGCTCAGTGGATTAAAGCACCTGCAAGCAGGTGCAGGGGACAGGCATTTGATCCTCAGGCCTGCTGTGCCAGTCCAATCCCTGGCTCACACTGAGATAGGGATTGAGACTGGGTGTGGTGGCACGTGCCTGTAATCCCAGCACTTGGGAGGCTGTAAACAGGAAGATCACTACGAGTCTGGTCTAGTAGTGAGACCCTGAATACCTTGTAGACCCTTCCTTAAAAATACAAAAAACAAAACAAAACAAAACTACAGCAAATAGGTTTTTGTTCACATCTAATTACTTTCTTTGATTAAATTCCTAGGAGTAGATTTTGTATATGTATGCATCAATGTTTTAAGTTTTAGTAGATACTGTATTGCTATTTTCTAGGATAATAATACCTCACAATGGTATATAAAAATATCAATTTGAATCACTTTTTAGGCAGTTGCTTAAGCCACAGAGCTATCTCTCCAAACTTGAATCACTTTCAACAGCATGAATATTATACTTTTGAAATTTTTGATAATTTGTTAGGTGAAAAATAATACTCTGTATTTCTGTATCTTTGAGGACAAGAGGATTTGGACATTTGTCATGTGTTTATTGGTTGTTCGTATCTCTTGTGATTTTAAGTGTTGACTAGTATTTTTTATTGGGGATGTCTTTAGAGTTTTATTTCCCAAGGTTCTTGCATCTGCCATTTAGATGAAGAGTTGTCTCTGATGATAAAATTCAGGGCTATGGTTGCTCTGGAGCCAGGTGTTCAGGGTTTCAACCCAGTTTCTTAAAGAATCCTGCTGGTTTTTGACCCAGGATAAAAATTAGACTGACTACAACTAGTAAACTAGGGAAGTAAGAGTATCCTGAACATGCAGCGGTAACCCAGATTGAGAAGGAAGGATGGATGAGATGTTCAGAGAGAAGGCAACAGTGGCAGGCAGCTGTGCCTGTGGAACCTGCTTCCAAAATAAAGTGCCAGTCAGGCGCTCTGTTGAGTCATTGTTTTGACACAGCTCTTGAAAACTTATGGCCATGATTTCCCACAGAATCATCTTGTTGCAAATGAGGACATAGATTCTGCTAAGAGAGGAAAAGTCCACAGGGCATTTTAAATTTGACATAGTGGTTTTGGAGACTGCCTATGATATTCTCCCCTGAAAGGGTATTAAATAATTAGATAGTGTGACTGACATAAACAGAGAAAATGCATGACTCCTAAATCGTGTTAGGCAAAGAACAACAAAGGTTCTATTTCCCAGTCTTGCTTTTTCCTTTAGCTTAACTAACAACTTTTGACCTACTTATCAGTTCATTCTGTGTTTGTGTTAAGAATTTAGCTTGTGATTTTAAAGTCATTCTGATTAAAAATAATAGTGGCTTTCCTCACTCCTTCCAGAGACCTTGTCAGAAAATGTTATTTTTTTCCTGTCTCAAATATAGTTCTAGTCTACTAATACTGAAGTGATAATTGGGGCTTATGCAAGATTGTTTCATTTTAAAAATTAGCTGCTATTTTTTAAAGGTATTAACTCCAGTTTTTCTCTTTCAAGAATACCAAAAGAAGGTGGCAGTTTAAAGTCGACTTACATAAATGATTTCAGTAAGAAATGTGCATGAGAAGAAAAATGATAAACATTATTCATTGATCTCTTTTTTGTGTTCTAGTTGTATTTCTAATAAGCACATTTCTGCTGTATCACTATTATAGTTTCAACATGAAGCATATAGAAGCCTCCTAAAATTAGAATATATTCAAATATCACCCTGGCCTTTTCCAAGACCCCTGGAATTACCAGGTGCACAACCAAAAATTAATAAAAGTGAGAGAAGGTAATTGCCTAGGTGTTAAAGATTTCTTCCTGGAGAGAAGCCACAATTAACAAAAGAAACTGCTCTCCTTGCATTAGCTAAGGTGAGCTCTTATGAGTTTTGAAATAGAAAGGAAATTGCATTTCTCTTTGGTTCAGGTTAGCTGTTGCCATTTCTAATAGCTTTTCAAAAATCATTTTCCTCATTTCATGTAGTAAATATCTTGATTTTTTTCTTGTACTCCCATTCCTGTATGTACTGAAATGTTCACAAGTGAGATCTTCCCACATTCCCATAATAGATCCCGTCTTTTCTTGATTCCATGCCTTTACCCTTGTTAGTCCTATTCCCTGGAATGCCCTCCTGTCCTTTTATAGTTTATTTTCTGCCTTACCTGTCCATTCCCTCTGTTACAGCATTTTTTGTTTATGATTAATTGTTTGCCATTCTCACCTATGAAATTGTTTGTACCTCACAGGACCTTGATTTACCTCTGTATTCCCAGTGCAAAACATAATGCCTGGCACACAACAGATGCTCATTTAATGATGTCTCGAGTCACTAAGCCAACAGTGTTACAATATAAGCAGTACTTTACAGGCTTAGAGATATTTCTACTTGACTGACATTTTGTCATACTTTGGTCTAAAAAGGTAAAAGTGCCTTTTGCTCAGTGCTTCTTTCTGATGGCTTTATATTTGAGGACATTTTTGGGTCCTGCATTGAAAGACTTGATAATCTGCCACCAGCTGTTCTGTAATTTTCTTCCTTATTACTGTGACTGGCTATCTCTGACTTGTCTGGCATCATTTTATCTCAAGGTGTGTCTTTTGATGCTGCCTGGCACAGATAACATTTCTTATTCAGTAGGCTTTTATTACTGAAGCTAAAGTAGAGCAAACCATAAGCAAGAGACTATAAATTGGTGGCAAATAAATTGGCTTTGTAAATGCAACAGTCTGGTTAGGAGAGAATTGGAGTATGAAGTACACAAGTGCAGTGGGATGGAAGGGATGGAAGATAAACTGAGTGGCATGGGATTAAAATCATGTGTCGCATTGAACAGAGTGTGCTCATCAGTCAAAAGGACATTGACTCAGGGTGCTCAACAACCCGGAATGATTAGGAAGACAGTGTTCCTTATGGCCTTGTTATATACAATATTCAGGAACTAATGTGGACATGCAGTGTTCAAGAATAGGAAAGAGTATTATGCATCATTTATGTTAGCACATTATATAGATGAAATGACCTTAAATGATTTACATTCAGAACAAATTCTCAGATCTTAGAGCAGGAGGCAGAATCTACATCTCTGAAATTCTGTTGTTGTCATCTTATTTTTTCACTATAGACACAAGTGAAATATACATAACACCAGAATCATATAGACAGAAGTCTTTCTTACAAAGTACTGTTTATTCTACATAAATAAACCAACCATATAATTCCTTTCTTCATCAGGCACCCATACCTACACTTTTCTTTAATGAATTGAATCTGTCTTAAAGAACAGTGTTCTCTTTTGTCATTCTCCACTTTTCCTGTATTGTGTTGAGTTTTGGGGATGACAAGAAGACGACATGTCCGAAATCAGGTCCAAGTCTAGTTAAGGCTGGGCTTGCTTTCGTAACAATGCCTGATCATTGACAGTCAACTTTTGGGAAACATTGGGACCACGAGATGTTAGCTGTAAACTGATTGTGTGGCTCTGCTGTTTGTACAACAGAAAGGGAAAACTTAATGCTAAGATCACAGCTGAGAATATGGTACATTTGAATTTTTCCAAGACTGGAAGGTCTAATTTTAGACATGGACTAACAGGGAGGGGGGAAAGAGTGTATTTTTTCTTAAAGTTTGGCTATTTTTTAACTCTTATATCTCCTCTAAAAGGAAAAACAAAGAATATTTTAATTTTCTTAATGAATTAGACAATTTTTGCCTATTATTGCTCTGTAGAAATAAAAATGTGGAGAATATTTAAAAGAAAATGAATAAAGAAAGATCTCATTTTATTGCACTTGTTATGTGATTTTAAATTTAGGGATCGTTGAGTCATTCACATGATAAATTCAAGTCACATTCTTTGTTAGAATTAGCAACCATTAACTGTCTTCTGGAAATGCTCATTTAACCCAGTTCTGCTTTGCAGTTAATGTGTTAAGTATTGTGTTCTTGCAATATAAAAAGCTTCAAGGATGATTAACAGCCCCAAATTGAAGGAAACATTCTTAGAAGAATAACCTTTTAAAGTTTTATTTGGCAACACTAATAGTTTTCCTGTGGCTATAAAACTCAAAACAACTTTTCCTATTTCTTCATTACACTCTTCATTGAAAAATGTTCTAGTTTGAATCTATTAATTATATCAAGTCTCACTGTTTTCCTTGGGGTGTATGATAATGATGTAATTGTTTCCCTTTATTATAGATAAGACTGGTGCTTTAAATGAATTTGTTACAAGGATTGTAATTCATATGGATAAAATATCTGTATTTGTTTTAATTATTTCTCTGGTTTTGCTACAGTTTTAATGAAATTTTCTTTTAGAAAAAGATGTGATAAAAATTTGGATATTTAGAATATTACCTTAATGTTATTTTTTATGAGGACTGGCATTTTGATCAAATAAAAAGTATAAGCAAAATATCAGCGTGGACTAAACGTTTTGATTTGTTTTTAGAGACAGTGAAAATTAAAATAATATTTTCATAAACTTTTTAAATATTGGCTATTCTTTCAGGTCTTGTATATTCTCCAGTGTGACAAGTACACTGTCTAACTTTTACTTATTTGCTCCAGAGATGATACAAGATAGCGTACAAGAGAGAAAATATACAAGATAATATAAATTTAAAGGGCTGTAAGAAGAAGGCAATGCAGTTGCAAGGCTGTACAGTGGAACTAGGATTGGACTATAAAAGAATACTATGATTGCTGCACCAGCCTCACTCCTGGGCACGCTGAGCCAGCCACTGACAATGGGTGTGGTGGCACATGCCTGTAATCTCAGTTTTGGGGAGGCTGAAAACAGGAGGATCACTGCAAGTCCAAGCTGAAGAGTAAGACCCTGTCTGTACATTAAAAAAAAAAAAAAAAAAAAAAAAAAGTACTGTGACAAACATGAGTGAGCCATGAGATGCCAAATTAAACTAATTGCTTGAATAGTTAATAGGAACTTTAGAAAGATATCTAAAGCACAACCGTTCTTGCTGCTTAAAACTTTATACTATAGTATAAAGATAGTGGTTTGATCCAGAGCCAAACAATTCCTGAAGAAAGAGTGGTTGGATTCCTGGAACATTACATTTCTCACCCAACCTTCTGTAAAATATTATAGTCATATGCCTGAGATTGTGTTTGTTCAGAGTTGACACTTGTACCTAGGTCCTTACCCCTCAATCGTAACATCAGCATTCCTATCTTCATTTAAAGACCATAATGACAATATTGAAAAGGCAGGACCATATAAATGCATGAGACCTTTAGAGCAAAGTTTCTAGTCTAATCTGAAGTCTAGCCTGAGGCCAGACATGGGTATGGAAAGATAGGAAATTTTATGAAGGATTTTATAAATAAAGCTCTGTGTGTGTGTGTGTGTGTGTGGACTTAGCTTTCTTTTGATTCTTAAATACATGTTCCCCCAAAAGTTATAAACACACAGCATTGGAAGTTTCCTTCTAAAGCTCTTATCAACCCATCGGAGTAACCATTCTGTCTCATTTTTTTCCTTGGAGAATTAATAGGTACCTAATTTCATTTGTTGATTTAAAGTGAATGTAAGTCATTTCCCATTATACCCATAAAATTTATACATGAAGAACTTAGTGAAGTGTGCTGTGCTGCCTCTTGGCTTCCGTACATGCTAGTTCAGTCATAAATTATGAGTTCATTTTGCATGACTTGATTGGGGAGCAACTCCTTTGCTGATTTCTCTTTATGGCAGTACACACCATCTGTTTGATAATCCATTCTAGAATTCTATTGTGAACCAAGTCCACATTCTGAAAAGGAGTATCGTTGCCTCTCCATCTGCTGATGGCACCACCATTTTTCATTTGTCAGTAATTCTGTGATTCTTTTTTCAGATTTTTAAAGCATCCAGGGAAATCATTTTTAGGGATCTATAGTTTAGAATTAGTTCAGAAAATTGGGGTATCTCTTCTTAGTTCTTCCTTAACCATATTAGTTCAGCTCTTTGCTTCTCCCTGGAAGCAAAGACAGAAGCACAATGGAATTGATCTACTGTTTTTGTCCTGTCTTCTGCTCAGCGATGATTATTATTTCCGAATTCCCCAGCAACAACAAAAAATGTTTTGTGAGAAGCTACCCATTATCATTTTGGACAAGACCATTTTATTCTAGTTTTATACCTTTGACATTTCTTTGAAGTTTGAGGTGATTTCCTTTTGTCCAAGGCCATACATGTCTCTTTTAGTGAGCTGCTTGAGCCCTGTTAAACTTATTATATTCATTTCTTTTACGTTCTTTCATTAACAAGAAGAAGTTTTGAGATGCTCTTTTCCTTTTTAAGCCCATTTGTCATTTGGCTTTTGACCACTTAATCTAGCTTCCTTTTTCTCCAAACTCTTTGAAGTTTATGTTTCTTCTAAAGCTAGAAAATAATTCTATGTAGGTTTAGGATTTACTTGTCTGTTACATATTCCAATTTTACATTGTCATTTTCTCTCAAGATTTCTATCATTTCTACTTTATCAGTTTATCCTGATTAGCAAGGAGACAAGAATCATGGCTTTTGTCAGTGTTTTATTCTGGAAGAAGAACTTGTCAGAAGACAGTACAGAATGTATCAGCAGAATATGATGAACAAAAATTGTTCAAATAATTTGCATTTCCCATAACATTACTCTCTCATTTCCAAGCCAGTTTCGTCACTTTCGCAAAAAAACAAAACAAAACAAAAATAACATGTTTGTTTGTATGAAGAGTATAATTATATGGCTGGCAATGTAACATTCTTTCTCTTTTTAAACTCTAGATATTCTTCACATTTTTTCCCTGGGCAGTGCTTTTCAGACATATGTACTGTTTAAATTCTATTTTTTTATGTATTTGGTACTGGGTCTCACTGCACAATTCGGACTCATAGTGATCCTCTTATTTTCATTCTCCCCAGTGCTGAGATTACAGGCGTGTGCCACTATGCCTAGACTTGGTGGCTGCATCAGTGAGGCTTTACCTGAGCTTTAAAATATATATATATAATTTTTTTTTCAGAATTATGAAGTAGGGAAAGAGCAGAGTAAACAATTTCATTTTAAAACAAAGTTCAAGTCAGTAGCAGTAATATTTCCTAGCCTCTATTTTCCTGCTGACTGAAGACAAGTACTAATTAGAAAAGCCTGAAATGTCTGGATTTCTGGTTGTACCAGATGGTACTGTGTGAGAACTATTCATAGTGCCAGAGAGAAGTCTGGTTTGTTCTTAGCTACCTTTCCTTCATCTTCAGCCTGTCTAAGGACACATATCTGGCTGCTTTTCTTTATCCTTTATCCTGTTACTTCTAACGTCAGGAGATACTTTCTCGGCCATTCTGGCTGGGACCTCTTGCGATGTTGTTTTTTGAAACAGGGTCTTTCTGTATAGTTCAAGCTGGTCTTAGAACATACTGTGCAGCCAAGGTTGGCCTCAGTCTCATGGCAATTCTTGTGCCTCAGGCTCCCTATGGTTGGCATTTGAGGTACCACCACACCTGGTGTGTGGGGTTTATGGGTGTGCATCCCTCCTGGCCTTCTTATGATCTTTTAAAATCTTTCATAAATTGTCTGAAAGTATTTCTTTTGGTTTATACTTCAACTTCAGATTTTTCTTGCTTTCTTAACTCTGGTAAGTAATTCTGAGGAAGCTTTTATTTTTATTTGTTTGGTACAAAGTCTCCTATGCAGCTTGGACTTACAGTGATCCTCCTGTCTCAATCTCCCGAGTGATGGAATTACAGAAGTGCACCACCACACCTGGGGTTCCAAAGCTGGCACAACATGCGATACCAGGGATTGCACTCAGCTGTCTCCCCAGCCCCTGAGGAAGCCTTAATTTTTTAAATTGACATCAATGAAACTGTTACATGCTGCTATTGTTTTGACAAACGGTTCTCAAGCATTTCTACATGACATTCATGTTATGGCAAAGCATGGAAGTGACTATGTTTAACCAAATTATCACTTTCCTTTTTTAAAAAAAGGACATATTGTATGGTTTGCATAGTGACACCCTGTGCATGGGAAAAAAATTTAAAAGGGTATATTTATTTTATTTGTTGTGAAATTTATGATGTAATTAAATGTTTTGATTTGCTGCTCTTTAAGAAAGTGTTCCCTGGAACAACAGCAAAAAACAATGAGTTTGAAGACAATCAACATTTCCAGTTTAAGTATGAACAACTTTTTCATACTCCCCTTCTTCATCTCCTTTCTTTCCCTATCTTTAGTTACATTTTTTTTTTTTTTTTGTACAGACAAAACACAGAGGAAAGGTTGATTTTCACTCATGTTTTGTCAAGGTATTAATACATACTCAGGGGCCTGTGAGATAGCTCAGCAGACTAAGTGCCTGCTTTGTCAAGCACAGAAACTGGGGTTCTGTCCCTGTCACCATGTGCCACATTGGTCTTGACCTCGGGTGTGCTGAGCCAGCCACTGAGTCCAGGCATGGTGGCATATGCCTGTAATCCCAGTGCTGCAGAGGCTAAAAACAGGAGGATTACTATGAGTCCGAGCTGTGTAGTGAGATCCTATACCAAATACATTTAAAAAAAAATAATAATAATAACCGAGAGTCAGCTATCTCCAACTCAGGTCAGCATGGCAGGGGAGAAACATTCCATGGCAGGGCAGAAAGTAGCCAGAGCGAGCCTTCCCATTGAGATTGCTTACCCGTTTATTGGTTGGTGCAGTCTGCACTCAGGGTGGACCTTCTGGAACATGCTAAACCATTCAGTGGACTGATTTAGTTACTACTTAGCTTCAATCCATATTCTCACACCCTAGAGGAAGTTACCTTTGAAGTGCCCCACCTATGAGTTCATGAAGCTTTGGGAGGATGCGTGCATACAAGCCATAACCCTTTTTTTTTCTTTTTCTTGTTCTCCCTCTCCATTTTGTTTCTTGCTTCTTCTCAAGGATGAGGCAGCAGGGCACAGTAGGACATTAATAATGTAATCAATCAAGCTGAAGGTCTGCCTTTCTGGAGTAGCATGAAGCATAGATTGTCATTTACATTATTATCTTCAAACACATAGGCTAAAAAGGTTTCTGTAATTCTATAATTTCATAATGTTTTAACTGCTTTTAGTATTTAGAGATTACAACTTTTCTTAGATTCACTATTTTCTTTGTAACTTGCCCTATTTGATATGTGTCTAATTTAAAAAAAATCATGCTTCACTTATGTATTTCCTATTTTTGGAAACTTTGGCATCCATTACATTTAAAAAAAAAAACTTATGAGAAATTAGGGATGTAGTTCAGTAGTACAGTGTATATTTTTCTGTCTATATTGAATCCTAAGAATTCCCTTAAAAGAGAAACAAATTTAGCTTGCATTACCCATGTCTAATAATTGTTATCATTTCACTATGTTTCAACTTTTAATAGGTATAGATATAATTGTGCTCTTTGAGCTCATGTGCCAAAATACTATACTGCAATGTGTATAATTAATATATGTTAATCAAAAAAGCAAAAGAAATAATTATGATGAATACCTACTTTGGCAGGTCAGGGAGATGGCTGAGTGGAATAAGTGCTTCCCTGGCAAACGCAAGAGCCTGAGTTCAATCCCTGGTTCTGCCAAAAAAACAAACAACAACAACAAAAAAATACCTGCTTTGGAAAGTGCACCTGTTTTGGCAAATCCATGCTAGCCTGCCCCTGGGGTGCACTGAACTGGTGATCAAGTCCAGTTGTGGTGGCACACGCCTATAATCCCAGCACTGGGGAGGCTGAAAACAGGAGGCTCACTATGAATCCCAGATGCATAGTAGCTGGGAGACTGTGTACCTAATACATAAAATAAAAAAAGAAAGAAACAAGCAAGTGAATTATGATGAAGTATCTACCCATAAATATTTACTTACGTTCTTGTTTCAGTTGGTACACTTATACAAAATTTGCATTTTGTGAAATACTGAAAGTTTCAAATTCCGTTTTTAAAAAGAATTCTAAAATGGGCAAAATAAGTTTATAGAAATACTCTTGTTCAAATAAACTAGTCTCATTTGAGCAAATTTCTATTTGCTTTGGGTATTTACCCACTGTAATAAAATGAGTGAAATAACTAACTTATAAAGAAAAAAGTGTTATTTTGTCTCCTGGTTTTAGAGGTTCCAGTTCATACATGGGAAGATCTATTGCATCTGGTCCTCTTACTGGGTGGTGGATAGGGCCAGTGAAGGACATGTGATGGAGCAAGAGCTTATCTCCTACCTGGGAAGAAGCCAACCGAGGCAGAGTGGCCTGAGTCCCACGATCCATTTTTAGAGTCATCGCTCCACTTGATCTAAGGTCTTCTCAAGAGTCTCCACCTTTTGAAAGTTCCACTACCACCCAATAGCACTACCCCAGAAATCAAACACTAACCATCCTCTGACGCAAGTTTGTCCTCAGAAAGATAATTCTTGATCATAGCAAGGTTGAAATTAGATTTTTTCTTTTTTTTTTTCTTTCTTTTCATTCTGAATGTTTTATGTTGATATAAAAAAGCCAGTTTTAAAACATTCTAAAATAGTAGATTGACTTCATATATTACTACTTTTATATTACTACAAAGTACTCTTACACTCTGTGAATGACTTTAATTCTAATTAATTTGAGTATTTCTGGTTATTAGTTAATATTTTCTTCTTGAAATTTCCATATTAAGATTACTTAACCATCTTTAAAGCTTTTTTAGTCATTGCAGTTTTATCACGATCCTAAGAAACTAACGAGAATAATTAAAAACTGTTGCCAATGACATTTGTATCTATATTTAAAATGTTCTTCAATTGATCAAGCAGATGTTTTTACAGATTTTTGTCTTTGCTATAACAAATTTCCCATTAATTTTGAAAATGTGCGTAGAAGGAATGTGCTCTCAAGTGTCACACAGCAGAGCTGCAATTTGTGAAAGTTCAAGCAGCTGTACCAACAACCATTTGATACATTTATAACTACGGCTCTTATAGGAAGAGAATAAGTTCTGTATTTTATGTTAAGACATGTGTACTTTTCTCTTTTGTGGGTTTGGAATGTGTGTTATACAGCTCCAAAGGTAAAGAATATATATATTCTTATATGTATTTTAACATCGTACAGCTAATTTAAGTTGGGAGTGCAGATACATAGATTTTTTTCTAAAAGAGACATTTATTTTAAGTTAACATTATCTAAAGTTTTCTCTGTTTCTCTAGGTTGAAGAAATTGTGGATATTGGGTCATTTGCTCCAGAAGATATCCATATTCCTAAGATTTATGTGCATCGTCTTATAAAAGGAGAAAAATATGAGAAAAGAATTGAGGTAATTAACTTGGGGTTCTGGTCAGAATTTGTAGATATGATCACCAGAGATGTATGCCTTGAGGCTATTTCAGATGGTGAGACTGGAGCTGAGCAGGAAGTCTTGCTTTGGATCTAAGTAGGAACTTCTCATGTGGCCATCATAAGAGGTCATGATTGTGTTGCTGTCAGGTCCAGTTACACCTTGTGTTAACAGGGTGTGTATTGCCATATTGCCATATCTCTTAATTCTTTAGCCTGTGTTTGTCAGATTTCTTTAATAGTTCTAATTTACCATGCATGGCTGAAAGAATAATCAAATCTTTGTTGGTTTTTAATGTTCAATTGCTAACAAATGCCTATCTTGAAATTGCTTTGTGCTTTTATGCAATGCAGAATGAATATAATTTTAATTTGTTTTGGAATCTGGGCAGCATTTTGGTATGAATTTGGAAACAGTTGAGTACTGGGAACATTGAAGATATTCCAAGGCCACTGAGAGTATAATGAATAACCAGCTGGGCCAGAATTGATGTTAAGTTTCAAAAGTATCTAGGGATCAGCACAGAATAGACATACAGTAAGAGATATGAGGTACTGAAATAGATCCTACCCCGTGGACAACAAATAGGACACTCTGAAATCTTAAACTGTTGTCAGGGACCTTAGGAAAAGGTGGGACATATGCAAACAGAAATCAGGGGGGAGAGTATGTAGTAATGGAATAGCTCTCTGTCCATGAATCTTGTGATGCACATGTGGCAGAACCAGTCTAAATTCTTCAGATGGAAATAACCAGTTGGCAGTGGCAGTGTTTTGTCAATACATTCTGACAACCCTGAGAAATAGATTTCAAAGGTTGATTCTTCTCTTTATTCTGGCTCAGTCTTTGGACAACTGAGGAGAATTCAGTTTAAGTCTTATAAATAACAGTAGCAGTGCCAGCATGACAGTAACTGGGGGATGATTTGCTTCAAAGAAGTGGAACAGGTGAAGTTTCTTCAAATAAATCTGACCTCTTTTATTTACTTCCTTAAGAATTCCTTCTTCAGACATATGTTATTATCATTATTATTTTAAAATACAGAATAATTCACAAGTTTGCCTGTCATCCTTCCACAAAGGTCATGCTAGTCTATATCATTCAAATTTTAGTATATGTGCTACTGAAGTGAGTACTATTTTTTTTTTTAACTTTTCATTATATATTTGGGAAGCTAAGGCAGAATGATTACAAGTTTAAGTCCTCTCCTGGGGAACTTAACTGACTCTGTCTCAAGAGTTAAAATAGTGACAGAGCACCCCAGGGTTCAATCCTCAATGTCACAATATAGGGAAAGCCTACCCATTACACGTCTGGCTCCTAGTAGTAATGAGAATTATATTTTTTCAGGAAAATTTTAAAAATACAGAGCTTACTTTCAACCACAAATAATTAGTTTTAATTTATTTTAAAGCGTTTATCAATCCGGAAGAAAGGTGATAAAAAAGCCAAAGCCGATAAGCCTGCAGATAATGTAAGGGAGCGTATCATCCGACGAGCAGCTCTTGAATTTGAGGATGGCATGTATGGTATCCTTTCCAAAGATATAACTCTTCCTTTTCCTCTACTGATTAGGCCACAAGGTTTCCTTGTAGCTATTCACCTGTAGTCACAGTTACTTTTAAAATGTTTCAGGTAATCAGAAGTTGCCACAGTGTATGAAATTGAGATTTTAATAGGTTTGCCTTTTTTGAAACAAAATGGCAACCTAGAACTCATTTCCATTTTATCTAGTATACAGTGGATTTTAGTACAGTTTGACTTGGAAATAGAGGTTATTTGGAAGGCAACTTACCCATAATTAAATTTTCAAATCTCCATATTACTACTAATAACAAGTGATGTTTATTTTCTCTATGTTCTGACTTCCACACTCATTGAAAGATAAAATTCAACTTCTTAGCTAACCATTGTTCACTTCATAAGGATCTTATACATGAACATGTTTATGGCTAATTTTTTAAAAAATATCCCATGAATGACTCATATTTTGATAAAAAAATAGAGCTTGATTAGGCACAATTTAGAACAATTAATATTTGGATTAAGTGCATTTATTAACAGTAAGACTTTACCATTTGATTAATTTTTCATACACTAAAATATTGAACTATATAGTAAAAACATAGTGTGTGATTAATACTTGTTGAACTTGGGCACAGTAAATACAGAAAGACCTAGGGCATAAAGAACTGGAAACATAAGAAGTGTTTCTTTTTTGTGTACTTCCTTAGTCATTTGGACTGTGATCATGTCAGAGAAAGGTTTATTTTTTCCTTTTTATAAAATTCCATTTCCTCCTTTTTCTTCACTTTTGAATTTATATTTTGTGATTTAGTGAAAATTCCAAAAGGGGACAAGAGCTACCATGTTGCCTCTCATCTAACTCCTTCCGAGGCAAGATGCACAGTGAGCCTTGATTTAGGTAAAGGTCATTGCACTTTGCTCTCAATCCTAAGCAGTTGAGTTACTGCAGATACTTAGATTACAATACAGACATTTAGAATATAATGACATCTAGTTGTTTTTTATTCAGTATTTATGTATTGCATATAAACTTATTGCCAGCTCATTTTATCCAAATTGCCCTTCTATATCACCTGTTCTTTTTCAACCTAAATTACAGTTTTTTTCCTCTCTGAAAAGTGTTTTAAAGAATATTTTTTTAAACTGAGAAGATAATATCTGATAAAAGAATTGAGATGTAAGGACAGTAATTTGGTTTGGCCTTACCTGAAAATACCTGTTGGTAATGGAATTATTATCTCAGTGTGCTCTGTGCATGACTGTGAGAAATTATGTACAATAACTACATTAGACTGTGCCTTACCAAGAAGTGAATGATGTGGCTGTCATGATACCTTCATAGTCTATATCTACAAGAAGCGACTTGGGTCATTAAGTTGCCCCTCTGGCCTTTGTAGCTTTTCTTTGTAGCTTATTATATGGTGTCATCTACATTTTTTTCTGGCCTTGATTCATAGATTTCCCTGCAAGTAGAATTTATCATATTTGTATTAATTTTGGTGAAATCTTCTGCATGTAGTGACAGTTGATAGCAATGGATAACAGTTTCAGGCAGTGCAAGTATTTCTTTGCTCAGCCCATGTTCATTGGGGAGAAGGATTAAACACACATTAAGGGAATACAAATCAGGGTTGAGCCTATTTTGATCATCTAAGAGAGCGAACCCTTGGTTGGCTTTTTGATGTCTTTTTAATTAATTATTTGTATAGAGTTTTGCTATGCAGCTCACACTCATAGTGATCCTTCTATCTCAGCCTCTCCAGCCCTTGGATTATAGATGTGCACCACCATGCCCAGTTTCATTGGCTGGCACAGCATGCAGTTCTGAGGCTGGCCTGGCATGTCATACTCAGAATCAAGCCCTGCGTCCTTATGCTTACCAGGCAAGTGTAGTCCACAGAGGTATCTCCCCAGCCCAGCTCTTTGATGTCTTAACACAGCTACTTTTCCTATGGTCTCAGTTGTGTCTGGTGTATCATACTGGCCCCTCATTTTCCCTTAATGTCTCCAACAAGATGAGTGCTGTACAGTGACAGAAATGAATTGATACACTTTCGGCAGATACTTTGCTATTCTTTAAAAACTTGAAAATTTTTATAGTATCCTTTTACGGGATATTAAGTCAGTTGTATTTTGGCAAGAATTTTGAATTAATAAAAGCAGATTTTAAACAAAAATTAAGCCATGTTTAATGATGTACCACCAGTCATACATCCATCTAAACTTGCTGAGTACATTAAAAAAATCAAGTGAGTCCTAACACTTCTGTTTGAATGACTTGTTGGTAGCATGAAAACATTCCTTTGCTATCCTTGTGGGAAAAGAATCTATTATTGAGAAATCTGTGACTAAGTAGAGGTTTTCTTTTTCGAAAATTACAAACCAGTGCCCAAAGGGTGATTGGAGAATATATCCAGTAATTATATTTACAGAAAGCTTTCTGTAAAGATGACTTCTGTTTAGATTTCTATGTGTAGAAGTTCGGATTTCTACGTGCATAATATCTCTCTTTGTTGTGCTGGCCCTTAACATCTTTTTTCTAGCTAATTTGGGAATAGGAATCCCTCTTCTGGCTAGCAACTTTATAAGCCCAAATATGACGGTTCATCTTCAAAGTGAAAATGGAGTCCTAGGTTTGGTAAGATGGAAGTTAACATTTTCATTAATTATTAAGTATACTATGGGTTACTTATAATTTGTCAATTGCACCATTTCTAATGTTTCATTTTCCAGTATACATTAACTATTAATGTAGTGAAATATAGAAAGTGTATGTCTAGTTTATAATATATATGTAATGATCATGGGCATACAGTTGATACTAAATAATCGAGGTGGTAATCATGACCATTGTCAAAAATACAAAAATGTTGTATGCCTGGACAAAAGCAGATTCTTACTAAAGTCAGACTTCGGTTTTTCCAAGTACCTTAACATCTGTCAATGAATAATCAACTTTTCATTTCAAAGACAAAGGAAATAGCTTTTTATAGGCTACCAATAGTTAACACGTAAAGGGAAGTCCACATATGTAGTAAAATAGTTGTCATTTCAGTTTATAATTGTTAGTTTCTTTCTTTCTTTCTTTCTTTCTTTCTTTCTTTCTTTCTTATTTTATTGAAGTATAAATATGAATCAGACAGTTTTAAGAGACCTTAACAAGACAGATTCGATAAATTAATACATTGCAAACTGTTTTCATACTGTTTTGGTATTGTACAAGGTGCATACAAGATATTATGCTTACAGACATTATTATAGCAGATGTCTCTTATCAGTAAATTAAGAGTGTAGGTGTTTACTTATTTTT
>PVKA01005933.1:19890-87203 GCA_004027165.1 Ctenomys sociabilis | reverse complement strand
TTCTTTTGGTGTATGATATTATTATTATTATTTTAAATAGAATCACCCATAAGGAAAGTGACCTTGGTAAACTTTCCTCATAATATTTACCTTAGTATGAAAGACCAGAGTAATGGTTGGTGAGGTTGGAAGGGAGCAAAAAATGAATGGGTAACATCTGTGAGAAAAGAGAGCATTCCAGGGAAGAGGGAAAGTGGCAAGAGGTTCTCAAAATAAACCTTATACTGATTTCACAATTTTGCTCAGTAGTAACTCAACTTGGAGGTAATAAAATGAAACCAGATTATTTACTTCTCCCCTGACATGCTCTTAGCCCCTACCCTCATGGTGGGTTTGCTGGGCGGCCATGCCCATCCTGCTGGTTAAAATTCCACTGCACTGCCTGGCCCACACTGGAGCTCATAATGTCCCTCTGTCCCCACTCCCACAACTTGATATCCAATCCATGAGTGACCAGCTGTGTTAAACTGACTTTGAAAACTGGGTAGGGGGATGGTGAAATGCCTCCATGGGGAACTGAACATAGAAAAATTTTCATGTCCATTGAAGTCTCTGAATTAACTTGAAAAGATAAAGGCTGCATGTTTTCTGAAGGCTTTCAGCTCTCTGGTGGTGATTCTCTGTGGGTTTCATGGTGCTTCAGAGGAAGGAAACTGACCAAAAATGTGAAGGGTGAGATCAGTCAGAAGTCTTCCAATGGGAAGAGCCCCAAACTCTGTCTGTACTCCCAACTTATGCTCTTCTCACAGCACAGAACAGCTACTTGCTCTTATCTGGTGAAGAACCCTGTAATCTTATAGTTCCTTCCTCTCTCCCCAACCTTTGGCTCTCAAGGCTGGACTCAGAAGAAGGGGATGGAGCCTGGTGCCCAGAGATTCCAGTGGAACCTGATGACCTGAAGGAGTTTCTGCAGATTGACTTGCATACCTTACACTTCATCACTCTTGTGGGAACCCAGGGGCGCCATGCCAGGGGTCATGGCATTGAGTTCGCACCCATGTATAAGATCAATTACAGTCGGGATGGCACTCGTTGGATTTCTTGGCGGAACCGGCATGGCAAACAGGTAGGAAGAGACATTCATTCCCTGGGGCATCAAGACCAGATTTTGATTTAGGCCAGAAGAAGAACACAATTGTGTGGGTACCTACAGGCCTGGTGGTCCCTCATAATCATGATCTAGGTTAAGGGAGGCAACCCAGAGAAGAATAGAAGGGCAGCTAGAGAAGCTGAGTGGATATATTTTGTTCCTTGAATTAAAAGGAGAGGACATATGAAAAGGGTGATGGGGTAAAGAAGAGTGAACATGATTTTATACCTTATCTTTACTCTTTTTCTTCTCTCCCTTCTTAGGTGCTAGATGGAAATATTAACCCCTATGACATTTTCCTGAAGGACTTGGAGCCTCCCATCGTAGCTAGATTTGTTCGCTTCATTCCAGTGACTGACCATTCCATGAATGTGTGCATGAGGGTGGAGCTCTATGGCTGTGTCTGGCTAGGTAAGTCTCTAGCACAGGGATCTTACAGACCTTATGAAAAATATCATGACTGGGAAATAAAGACAATTAGATTAGAAGGGGATGGGATCAGGTATCCTGGAATGCAATTATTATTCCTCTTGGTTAGAGTAAAAGATGAATCACTATTGATTTACCCAAGGCTTAGTGTTGTACACCTGGAATTATGTGTTTAGAGTAATTCTGCTGGCCACTATTAAACTGTGCACCTCAGCAATACTCTCTATGTGCCTGCATTAGACCCTAAAGGGCACAGTGCACAGGTTTGCATCCTGGGAGCTCATGTAGCTCCTGGAGGTAGTCAGAGCAGCGACCATACCTTGTTTCCAGTAGTACAGACAACTGTGTTTCCTTTGGCAGATGGCTTGGTGTCTTACAGTGCTCCCGCAGGTCAGCAATTTGTACTCCCTGGAGGCTCCATTATTTATCTGAACGATTCTGTCTATGATGGAGCTGTCGGATACAGGTAAATTCTGAGGAACTTTGGTCATTATACTGGGAAAATAACTACCAGGAAAAAATAATATTTTATATGGCTTGATTAATTATCAATCCACTTTTCGTATTTAATTTCTGTAGTAATGATTGTGACATGATTTAGATGAAGTACACTATGTGGTCTTTATTTCCAAGAAATTTAAAGCTAACTTTGGGAAGACAAGGCAAACACACAGGAAACAATGGTAAATTACTCAAATGAAAGACTAAACTTTGTAATGTGATTCAGAAGTGTGAGGGCCTGCCAAATAGCTAAGCAGAGTAAAGCTCCCATAAGCAGGTGCAGGGGCTAGGGGGTGAGTCAACCTTGGGGCCTATTGTACCAGCCACTGCCCTCAGGGTACACTGAGACAAAAGTTGATACTGGGCGTGGTGGCGTGCACCTGTAATCCCAGCTCTTGGGAGGCTGTAAACAAGTGGATCACTAGGAGTCTGATCTAGTAGTGAGACCCTGAACACCCTGTAGACCCTTCCCTAAAATACCAAAAAAAAAAAAAAAAAAAAAAAAAAAAAAAAAAAAAAAAAAAAAAAAAAACCACACAAAAAAAGAAAAAAGAAATGTGGTAGCCATATTTCTGACCTGAAAAACAAGATGTGGGAAGAAGGGAAGCAGCAGGTCTAAAAGTTCAAGAAGAAAGGGTTTCATAGATATAGATTTATATATTATGAAAATTATGGAAATCAGTAAAACTTATACTAGGTAAGGAATATTACTAAGCAATGATGAAAATTGAAGCATGGGGTAAGATGGGTGGAAAGAAACAGAGGAAATAGGGCTGAGCACAGGAACTTTCTGATCTGAGATATATACCAACAAATATCCCTGAAATGGATAACAGAAGAGCCATGTGGGAGAAGTAGAGTTAAACAAACAGGAAAGTGGAGTCTCTGTCTCTCCCACTCTAGGCTTTACCACTCTCAAAACCACATGAACAATTGTATCTCTTAGCTCAGTCCTTATCTGGGAATACTGAGCCTGAAAGACAAGTTAAACCACAGTGAAGTCCAGACCACAAAAGGAGGTTTCCAGGTTTGTGATGTAGAGAAATTGTAAGTTTCAGGAAGGGAAAAATGTGATTGCAGAATGTGCATTCTTTGCCATGTTTCCCAGCTGCCAACCCCTGTGTGGAGTCCTGATTCATGTAGTCCTCTGTTTCTACTCACTTCCCTTTCATCCACTTAGTCGTTGTTCTTTCCTAAACTGTCTTGGCAAATTTTTAGTCAGCCACACCCCCAGCTGGAATATACTCACAGCATTAAGGAAATCAGAGAGTATGTAAATCGCTCTTTGCTACTCAGCTGTTACTATGTGAAAGGAATTTGACTGGGCATTATAGGCACTCAAAGGCAATGAATTCATTGACCTTGACTTCAGTCAAGATCAAGGACTGCAGTCATTGAGCCTATCTCAAAAAATATATATCTATAAGCCTGAAAAATCTTAATCATTTCCTTATAATTCACACATTTTACATACAGACTGTTCTTGTTGTACACTTAAGAGGTACCCTGGCTAGAGGGTACTAGAAACTCTTCTTTTGAGAGGCTCCTAATGTATCTCCTACAGCTTGTGCTACAGAGCTGAATGTTTCATGTGGTGAGCTCTTGCTCTGTTCTTCCATGAAAAGAAGGACTTATGTTTTATGTTCATCATATAGACAAATTAATATAAGTACACTTCTTCATGATGGTTGACTAGTCAAAATGGTGGCATGCTGAGTATAACCTGCTCAGCTTCTCCAGACATAATGCCCAGAGTCTGGAAAACAACAGCTCAGAGAGAATCCAAAGGATGTGCAGGGCACACAGAAACCAAAATGGAGCTGACTGTGGAGAAGAAGAAAACAGGATTTGTTGCTTCAGGTGCAACATCTCACCACTGCAGCTCTGAGACTGAGCAGTGTGACCAGAGCAGCTTCAGCGAAAGCAACTTTGCTTCCTTCTGGGAGGCCGAGAACAGACCTGGACCAGGAGAGCCTTGTATAGTCAGAGGCAGCAGTGAGAACGTGAGACACTCAGTCAGCTGAGTGTCCCCACAACAGCTACTGGTGAGTGAACTAGAAAGGCACCCAGCCATAGTGTCTCTGAGGAATAGCATTGTGGGGACAGGGCCACCAATCCATTCTATTTTAGAAGGCTCAGGACTTAAACTTCAGAGCAGAATAGCTCTAGGGTCACTTCAGTGTTAAGGTCTCTGAGTGGAAACAAGGAAGGGATGTCCAGTCACAGCAGAGCCAGTAGTTAGACAGCAGACTGGGGGATATTTTACAGAGCAGTAGGCTCTGAAGCCACCCACACTCCATTCCGCCAGAGGCCACAAGCCAGTCTTTGTCCCAGCAATAATAAACTGGAAACAGCTTCTTGCTCTACAATCAGTAGCATAAGCAGGCAAGTGGCTTTGGGTGGTAGTAGGAAAAGGGCATCCTTCCTGCCCTATGTTGAACTCATGATCAGAGTCAGTAGTGTGGCCCAGATCAGCCCCACATCCAGCAGTAGTCTTACTGCAGATTTGGTGGGGTTACTCAGTACAGACTATGGCTCTGACTGGGGAACTAACGCAGAACTGGAGGCACTAGAGTAATTTTTATTGAAGGGTGGTTGTTTTGATTTTGACTCTAATTATTTGTTTTGTTGTTTCTGTCCTCTCTTTGTCTTTCCTCAATTGTACTTCTTGTTTTTCTGATATATACAGGTAAATGAAAGTTGTCTCTAGTCTTTCTGGTTCATTTCAATAAATAGACTCTGATCTGTTTAGTGAGACTCTTTAGCCCCTGTACTAAATACATAAAAAAGAAGCAGAACCAATGATTTCTTTCTGCTTCATTCTTCCTCTCCTGTATCCTTTTCCAGCTTCCCAGGCTATAAATGATTATCCTTTATCCTTCAGCTTCCACTGTATTTCTCTTTAGTTATTGCTTGACTTTGTCCTCTATCCCTTCTAAATTACCCTTCCCCACAGGTGAAACTCATTATGTACAATTTCTCTGTCTGTGTTACAGGTTGTTATATAACTATGCATCTTGCCTCTTGGGCTAAGTATATCAAATTAGCAATTACCACAGATTGTCAATTTTTAGGCTTGCTGATTGTAGTACTTTAGCTAGGATGCTATACTTGTAATTAGTAATTAACCTTTGATTGATAACACTGTGATAATCTGGGGTCAGAATCATCCCCATAGTCCAGTACAGAAGGTATGGGTGTTGAGCCAAATAAATAGCAACCCCTTGTTCCTAATAAAGTAGAGAGATAGGATATTGGGAGAGACACAAAGACCAACTGCCAGCTAACACCCAGGAGACATTTTGGGAAGAATATTTTCTACAGAATACATGATACCAGTGATAAAGCTACCTAACATAGGAAAAATATAAATGTCAATACAGAAAACAAGTTCAATTAAAAATAGAAATGGTAAGATACAATCCTAGGATTTCAGTTCACATAAGACATATCCAAGGAATAATGAGATATAGGAAAACAGAAGTCATCTACCTGAATCTTCTGGAATGACAGCAGCAGAAATAAAAATATATGAGTTTATAGAAGAATCAGAATCCATGGGTCAGGGTTCGATCCCCAGCATGCCATGCTGGCTCTGCTCCTGGGATGTCCTCAGACAACTGAGACTGGATGTAGTAGCATGAACCTGTAATTCCAGCACTTGGGAGGCTGAAAACAGAAGGATCACTATGAGTTGGATCTATGTAGCAAAACCCTGTAGACCCTGTACTAAATACATAAAAAAGAAGCAAAACCAATGATTTCATAGCTTAAAAAAAGAGATGACAATGATCATGAAGGACTCAATAAATCTAGAGTAGACATAGATTTAAAAAATAGAGGAGCATAGAAAAATAATGGAAATCATGAATACCCAACATCAGAAAGAAATAGAATCCATAAAACTGATTCAAGCAAATATCCAGTAAGTTAAAAATTCCATTTAAAGTTTGCAAAATTGTATGAAAAAAGTGAACTTCTCAGTAGAAACTCTTAAGGAGAGCTTGGAGAGAAATATTTCAAGTTATAGAAGAAAATAACTTTCAACCCAAATTGATGTATGTTATAAAGTTATCTTTTAGTATTAATGGAAAAGTAAAATACTTTCATGACAAAGAACAACTGAAGAAATTCATGACAACAAAACCACTTCTTTTTTTTTTTCCAGCATGCAGGACCAGGGATCAAACCCTAGTCCCTGTGCTTGCCAAAGCAGGAGATTACTCCACTGAGCTACCTCATTGGTCCCAACCAAGCCATTTCTACAAAAAGTTTTGAAAGATATTCTAGAAGAGATAGTAAAGACCACAACTGCAAGATACTAATAGAAGGAGGTCACTAGGCAGGGCAAGCAATTAAACAGAGGAAAAAGACAGGGAACCACCAACTGGAAAATAATATGACAAGGACAAGCAAATGCTTATCAGTTTTAACCATCAATATAAATGGTTTCAATTCACCAATCAATAGAAATAAACTGGCAGAATGAATCAAGAAATAAGGTCCAACAATATGGCATATTTAAGAAACATTTAACTAAAAAAGACATTCATAGACTGAAAGTCAAAAGATGGGAAGTAATAGTCCATGTCACAGGAAGCTACAAAAATCATGGGTAGCTGTTCTATTTGCAAGCACTGTGAACTTTGAGCCAAGACTGATCAAAAGAGATAAAGAAGGTCACGACATACTTGTTAAGGAAAATCTTCAAGAAGAAGAGACAGCAATCATAAATATAGATGTACCAAATACAGGTGAATCCAACCATATAAAACAAATACTAAGGGGCATAAAAAAATCAAATAAACACCAACAGTATTGTAATGGGAGATCTTAATACCTCATTGACACAAATAAGTAGATCAATTAGACAAAAAAATCAACAAAGAAATATGAGAATTGAATTAAACCTGTGAAAAAAGTGAATTTAGTTGATGTTTATAGAGTGTTCCACTCCACAACAGTGTATACTCACTCCAGTGAGTATATATTCTTCTCAGTGTGACACAGATTCTCCAAAATAGACCACATACTAGACCATAGGACATGCATAAGTAAATGCAAAGAAATAAAAATTATCCCATGCATATTATCTGACCATAGTGCAATGAGATTGGAAATCAATGGTAAAGGAAAGCATAAGAACTCAATAAATACATGGAAATGAAAAAATATCCTACCAAACAGCCAATGGGTCACTGATGAAATTAAAGAAGAAATTAAACAGCATCAATTATTAAATGATGATACCAATAAAATATATTGAAACTCACAGAATGCAATGAAAGCAGTGTTGGAGCAAAATTAATGACAGTAGACTCTCACATCAGGAAAATAGAACAAGTTGAAATTAACAACCTAATGTTGAACTTCAAACTTCTGGAAAACAATTAGCAAGTGAAGCACAAAGACAGTACAAGGGAGGAAATCATAAAGATTGGAGCATAAATCAATGGAATTGAGACTCAGAAAGCAGTACAAAGAATCAATGAATCAAAGAGTTAGTTCTTTGAAAGAGTAAATAAAATTGACAAACACTTAGCTAATCTTATCAAAGAGGAAATAAAAGGCTTAAATTCATGCAAATAGGAATAAATAGGGTGAAATCACAATGGATACTTTATAAATCCAGAAGGTCACCAATACCTAATTTTTTTTTTTTTTTTTTTTTTTTTTTAGCAGAACCGGGGATTGAACTCAGGCCCTTGCACTTGCCAGGCAAGTGCTTATTCTACTAAGCCATTTCCCCTGGCTCCACCAATACCTAATTTGAACCTTTAATGAGATGGAAAATACATGAGAAATAAATTCCTAGATACATATGATTTACTAAAACTAAATCAAGAAGACACAAAAATTCTAAGTAAGCTAAAATCTGTCAATGAAATTGAAAATTTAAAAGTAAAAATTAAAAAGTCACCTACAGCCATAAAGGATAAAATTGAGACATTTTTAGTGAAGTAGATGCACCTTGAGACACACTCTTTTTTTTAAAGAATATATTTACTATAGGATCTACAGGGTCTTACTATGTAAGTCAGATTCAAAGTGATTCTCTTGTTTTCAGCCTCCCAAGCTCTGAGATTACAGGCGCGCACCAGTTTGCCCAGTCCCAATCGCTGTCTCAGCGCTGGGGCGGGGCTGGCAAGGCACATGGGGAATTGAACCCAGCCCCTGTGCTGTGCCTAAGCAGGCGCTTTAGTCTGCTGAACTATCTGGCCAGCCCGAGACCACACTCTCAGGGGAAGTAAAGCAGACGTACATGTGTAAATATCACATTGTTTCTCTAATGTGATAAACTGAAACTATGGAGTCAGAACATATAATAGATATTGTGAAATAGGAAGAATTTGTTTAAGAGAAAAGGAACATTGGGGAAGGAGAGGAAAGGAAAAGAAAAAAAAGAGGGACAAAGGGTTAAAATGGAAACAAAATTTTGTAAATAAGAAGGGAAAGAAGCGGGGAGGACAGGGGAGGGAAATGGGAGAAAAGTAAGAGGACCTGAGACATGTCGTGTATGGGTACCACTTCCCAAAGGAGATGATTATGATGTGTACGCAAACCACCAATAAACTTACTAATAAAACCCATAAATAATCTTTTGTCACTGTTAGAACAGATCCCTCTATTCACTGAATTAATATAATGTAGCTGTATATCTATCTTAACTATTTTGAATCTATAGATATAAAATGGTCATTCAATTGTATCCCCTTTTTTTGTTTAGTTTTGTCATTTAAATATTATAGGTGTGTGAATTCAGCAAAATATTCCAAAATAGTCCAGTAGTCCATAATAGTATTTGGTATATAAATAGAATATTATGTCTGCATCTTGTACAACAAATAACCACTAAGAAAACAATATGCAATGTATTAATTATTGGAACTGTCCTACTGATTTGATTTGAAACTGTCTCATTGGTATTTGTTTTTCAATAAAATTATAGAAAAAATAACTTTTTATCCCCTCCAGGAATCAGACATACTAGCCCCTAAAAAACCTTGTGTTCAAAAATGGAAAAGGTGGCCACTCTGGAATGTAAATTTGCATCTAAAATCTGAGACTCTCATAAAAACTCTGCATTTTACACCATAGATCTAGTATTCTACACATTTATTCAAAAGTAATCATGCAGCAGTTCGTTAAATTCAGCAGGGATCACTTTTTCTTCTGCCTTTAATTAAATTGGGGATTTTGGAAATCTCAGTTAGAATAGAGAATGAATGGATTCTCTGAAATTAATTCACTTCGCAGAAGGGAAAGAGCTCAAGAGCTGGAGCGAGTGGGGAGAAGGAGCAGAGGAAAGGGATCCAAGAAGAATTAGCATGTGTTCAGATGGTATTTGCAGCATTTCCAGTATTAGCACACCTAGTAACAACACTCAGGAGAGAAGTCTTCTAGAACTGCTTCAGAGAGTGTCAAGAGTGTGTTTGGAGCAGGGGGGAGTATTTTGGGAGGATTAGTGGCAATGTTTCTTTTACAGTAATATATTTAAATGTTCACTGTATATTTGATCACATGTCATAGGTGGGTTAAGAATGAAGTCGAATAAAACATGATTCAGAAAGCAGACACAGTTATGGGAGTTACAATATATTGAGATAGGGAGAATTAGTAAAAGCTAGCAACAAAATTTTATGGAACTAGAATTTCAAGTCTCTGACATTTCAAATGACTTCATTATCCTTCATAGGCAGATAAGACACTTACAGTAAGAAGGAAGAACTCTTGATATCCAGCTAGAACCTTAAAACTGCTTACCACGAATATGATGATTTCAGTGTTTAACTTTTTCTGAGGTGTTAAAAATCAATGACTCAACAGGCTGAGTAACCAACTCTTTGTAGAAAGATTTGTTATCTTTTCTACAAAGATAATACTTTTATTGTCAAATTTGTGTTGCAAATAAATGTCAAAAATTCAGGCAAAAAAAGAATTAGCATGTGTTATATACACGTACCAACTCCTCATGATGAAGGTAATCATTATGTACTGAAAGCATACAGTAATAAAAATAAAAAGTAAAATTATTTCACTGAACTATGACAGCATGCAGTCTGAGGAGTCTCAAAAATGTTCCAACGACCATTGGGAACATTTACTTAGTGACAGGGTAAGTGCTTTCATTCACTCATTCATTAACTTACTAATGAATTAATTCATCAGGTGCCCTTGATATTATTGATTCATGTATCAAGACTTATATTCTATGTGGAAGAGTAGACAGAGTTTATATAGGTTATAGAAGTTTTCATGAGAAATGATAGAACATTATTTAAGAGTTTTGCCACTAGTATGCTAAGCATTAAGCATTTTGCAAAATTAATTTATATAAAATTCTTAATTCTTGATGCTTGGGAAAAAGAAATGAATCATTACTATAAAATAAATTCTATTTTCTATAATTCTTCATCATTCAAGATAATCAGCTGATACGAAACCCAGGGCGAAGTAGCTGGGTCAAAGCTTTTCATGAATTCATGGCTAACTCCATATTCCTCTCTCCTTCCCTTCTCTCCTGGCCTGAGTAGCATGACGGAGGGGCTAGGCCAGCTCACAGATGGGGTGTCTGGCCTGGATGATTTCACCCAGACCCATGAATACCACGTGTGGCCAGGCTATGACTATGTGGGCTGGCGAAATGAGAGCGCCACCAACGGCTACATTGAGATCATGTTTGAATTTGACCGCATCAGGAATTTCACTACCATGAAGGTCAGTGGTGGAAATTCTTCAAGGCCAAAGCATAGCAAGTGAAAGACAAGGTTCAGTAGGAAGACCCATGAGTGGATATCAGAATCAGATTCAAGTCTATACACTCCACTGTTAGCTACTTACTTCTGCTTCATGGTTCTTCATCTCTAAGGGCTTGTTTCTTCATTTGTTTTTCATCTCTTTTTCTTCCTTTTCCCATCCCCATCTGTAACCACATCCCATTTCTCCTACCCTTCTCTTCCTCTTCCTCCTTCTTCTCCTCCTCCTCCTTTCCCCCTTCTCCTCCTGTTCTTTTTCTTCTTCTCCTTCCCCGTCTCCTCCTCCTCCTCCTCTTCCTCTCTCTCTCTCTTTCTCCCTGCCCCAGCACTGGCACCAATGTATCCATCAGGCACAGCACTTATTCTACCAACTTAATGTAGTAAAGGAGTTGAAAGACCATAGGCATATTTTGCAGTCAAATGCTCTATCACTGAGCTATACCCCCAACAGGCATATTTTGTGGCGTAACAGTTACACAGAAGCTACAGGCTTGGAAGAGATCTAGAGACAAGTGTGTAATGGACTACAGTAAATGTAGAAACCAGAGAAGAGCTGCACTAGGAAGATTAATGTCTGAATTCCAGTTTCTTTGAAGCAGAACTTCACAGGTAAACCCAGACTTGATGCTAGGATTGAAGACAACTCCATTAATAACATGATGGATTTCTTGGTACTTAGCTCAAATAACTATTTTCCTTTTCCCTTAGTTAACCTCATGTCTGTTTCAAAGAGAAAGGAATGGAAGGGGAGAAAAGTCCATGCAAAAACTACCAGACTGGATGTTCCATCAGATTGCTAAGCTAAAGAGAAACTAGGACTCAGGGGTGTGGAAGAGTCATTGTGTCTGTTCTGAGAAAGAGGCCACAGGATCCTTGGTAGTTCTTACATAACTCACTGGTTTATGAAGGAACATGAGGATGCTCTTAATGTCTTGAGAAGAAAGAGTGGGCAAATGAATTTGACTTCACATGTGGACTCCTGTTTATCTGCTCTTTCTACCCATGAACAGTTGAGTATAGGCCAATAAGGACCAAGATATTGATGACTCTGCCTCTATTCTCAGTCACCAACCTCAATATTTATTTCCTCAATTTACCCATTCTTCTGTTTGTTATGAATTTGTGAACTGTATTTGGAGCCTATGTAGCATTATACTATATACAAAAAGGGGAATAAGAAATGATCCCTCCCTCTGCAAATCAGGGAAGGTACTATTTATTTACTTAACAAAGGAGACAATGCAAAAATGATGAGGGACCCAGAAGAAGGAAATTTGTGTTGTTATTAAGGGCTCACAGGTAAGGCAAAATTTGTTAATCTCCACAAAAACTAGGTTTCTAAAAGAAAAATGTATGTCTTTTATTTCACTCTCAGATGTTAGAGATAATATCTCTTAACTGGATTGACAGCTATTATTTAAATGTCCAGACATTTAAGATGAGAACAGAAGGATCAACACAATCCCAATCTGTTAGTTTATTCTTTAAGGATGGCTCTTTGGAATTGTTAAATATATGTGTGCGCAACTATGTGTAACACATTAGTCTCCCCATGCTTTGTGGGGACTAGGGCAAGAAAGAGGAGAATATGCAAACTATAACAAAATTAATAAAAGTAAATAAATATATCTTAAAAGAAAACTTGTATTCCCCAATATTGTCTATATTCATATGCATTTGTGAACACGTGCATAATTTCACAAGTTAATACCACTGGGAGGATATATATTTCAACAGATAGTGAAATGTATTTTAAGCTCTTGATAAATTTGTATTATTTAATTAATAGACTTGGATCTTCCTGTATCTCGAGGATTCCATTTAGCCATTGTGTCATGGGTCAAAATTATTTAAGAACTTAAATTGCAAAGAAAAGGTGCCAGGAACTTCTCAGGAGCAAATTCAGGGCCATCTTCTCAGGGCCAACAGATTTTCAACAGATCTTAGTTTTTCTGAGATAAAAAATAAAAAGAGGAATTTCAGGCAGCTGATGCCTTCTAGAGAGTAGTATCTGCCTCCTAAGTGAATTCTATTCATTTTCCTTTTAAGGCATGGTTGAAATATACCATTAAAATCAGGCAAGCATTTTGAGAGAGAGAGAGAGCGCCGAATCCTAACCACTAGACCACCAGGGAAGCTAGCATTTTGAAAGTATATTGTTTTATTTAAATAACTATATAAGATCATATGAGAACGAAATTCTATGCTATTTATTTACATTCTAGAAAATTTCTGAGACATCTGCAGGAGAGATTATTACCTTTCCCAAAGGATAGTTATCCAACACTTTGCAGATTTCAAAACATCTGAAAAATCTATTGGTGCTGTAAGATAGCTCTTTATTTCTTATCCCTCCCCACTGACTCATGCTTAATAAACTGGAACAGTTAATTCATCCCAAGGAAGAGAGTAATGCATGTTTTCATCAGCAAAGCATTCGGAGAAGCATCCAAATTTAAAAGTGATTTGCTGGGTAAATAAGAAGATAATGATTACAGCAAATTAAAAAAAAAGTGATCTGCTTCATTTCTGTGTGGATAATCTGAGGAAAAACACTCCTGAGTGAGGAGTTTAGGGCTGTTGTTGTCGACTGAGCCCAAGCAAGCCAACCTTCTCCAGGCATCAGTATCTCATTAATAACTGAAATGTGACATTAGTTTATGCTTCCAGTAACTCTCGTGTTCTATCCTTACTGTATCTCTCATCCAGTGTTTAGTGATCAAATTCATCATCATTGTTGCTACTTCTTCAGCTAAAACTAAGTTCTGAATTGCAGTCCTGTCTTAAGTATCCAGCAGCCAGAGGAGGGGATTGGTAAGACGCAGTTAAAGTGTATGACTCTGACACAGATAAGGCATTAAACAGAGACAGGAGGTATGTTCTCCTGAAAACTCTATCTTTCCATCCTTAAATTCAAGGAACAGTGGCCAGCAAAGATCCATTTTCCATGCTGAAGCAGAGAAAATGTTGCTGATTTACCACCACCAGGGCCTTGATTTAGTTACAAATCTATACACATCATTTTTGTGGGTTGTTAAACCTAGCAAGATGCTACAGATGGGTGGTGGTGGAAGCTTTGCTCCTGATGACTTCAAAAGCCATTGGAATATCCTGGTGAAATAGCCTCGTTCGCAGGCCAGAGGACCGCAGTAAACTTCTTACAGACCTTCCATTTTCATTGCAAAAATTATGAGAAAGAGTCAATTCTCTTACAGGAATGATGTTACTTTAAAAGAATTTGATTAGGAGACATGATTAAGCCTATGTCTCTGGCAGAAAAAATGTTGATACATGTGCTTGAAATGCGATTTCTCAAAAGAAAGATGAAATTGTATTGGTTTGGATTTCTATTCTTCCAGATTTCTTACCAGTTCTCTTGAAAAAGGAGTGGTCTGGCTTTAGAAGGTACCTAGCTGAATAAGACAGCAGTCTTCCTCTGACCTCAACTGTGGCTCAAAATAAATAGCTCAAATATGTGTAGACAGTAACCGTGGTTGAGAGAATTGTGGACTCAAGGCTTGAGTTCAGGGCAAGAAAGGACTTGAGAGAACATTGCTTCATGTCTCCTTTAGCAGATAAGGACATTGCAGCTCAGCACAGTGAAGGGGAGTGGCCCAGGCCCAGCTGGAGAGGTAACTGCGATTGTAGCCAAGGTTTTATTAGTCCTGACTAGTGCATGGATCATTACCACTATGAGGGTCAGAAGACAGAAGAGCACCAGGGATAGTGTTCAGAGAAACAGGCAGGGCTAGGCTTGTACTGGGTTTGCTTGTGCTGAGTTCTCATGAATCCTAACAGAGCCAACCTGTCACTCACATTCCTCATTCTCCAACAGGTCCACTGTAACAACATGTTTGCTAAAGGTGTGAAGATCTTTAAGGAAGTACAGTGCTACTTCCGCTCAGAAGTCAATGAATGGGAACCCAATGCTGTCTCCTTCCCCCTTGTCCTGGATGACGTCAACCCCAGTGCTCGCTTTGTCACAGTGCCCCTCCACCACCGCATGGCCAGTGCCATCAAATGCCAATACCATTTTGCTGACACCTGGATGATGTTCAGTGAAATCACCTTCCAATCAGGTGGGGAGCGAGGGACCCACTGGGCCAATGGGAATAGGTGAGAGACGAGGAATTCTAACAATCGGGTTCTCCAAGAAGAGCAGGTCTGTCTAGGTGGCTTCTCATTGGGGAGAAGTGGGAATCTTTGTGTGTCTAATTTTAATCATGGAGGCATTTAGTTACAAAACAGAGGTGGACAGAATGTTTACTTGACTCTTCTTCATACATTTGTCTAGAAGAGAGGTACAGTAAAGTATTTTAAAATGATAGCATATGTCAAAAACTATACACACAAGGGTACTAAGAAGAAACATGATTAAGATGTTCTAATGACAATGTCTAAACATCACACTCAGAAGAGAGTGAAGTGTCTCTTCTGCTCAGCTTTACGGCTGATGTTTTGTCATAGTTGAGTAATCTACTTTTTCTTTTTTGCTAAAATATATCAAAAAGAATCTGAAATATTTAATTTTACTACTAAAATTTTTGGGATGACTCTAAGTAATATCTTTCCAGTAATAATATAACTCATAATATTTATTAATAAATAATTCACAAGTACCTCCTAATGTCCTGTCCATATTAAGTGCCTCTTACTACCTAATAATGCCTGGCTACAGTTGTCTTCATTTAAGCATGATTCAACTAGAAGCCTCTTGGTGGATTTTCTTCATTATACCTCTCAGATGTCTCTTTTACCCTATAAATTAGTGCCCTGTTTTTAAAAGAAATTTATTCTGGTATTGCCCATTGCTTTCTGTGATGTTATTTTACTTGACTTTCTACCCTGTGTCATTCCTGTAAATTAGAAGTTGTATCTATTGGCCAACTTGATTCAAATTCAATATTTATCTTGTCCAGAAGCCTTGTGTACTTTATGTTAAATCTCATCATGGGAAGGTAATGTTTAACTCCCTAACTTTAAGTGGTAGTCAGACCAATTTCTTGTTTCAGGTAATTTTCTCTTTGTGGGGAAGTTTCCTATGAATTTTGCTGTTTTATCCTGCATTGATAACCCCCACCTCAATAAATTATTTCTCTAACCAGGGTTGCTAATTAGTGATTTTTAGATTCTTTGATTCTTTCTACCCTTAATAGCAGGATTTCTTCTGAATTTCCTCATGAATTTGTTCATCCTAAAGTACAGTTTACATAGGAAAGACAGAATGGATATTTTTCCCTTTTAACTGTCTATGTCTGGAGTAATGTTTATGTCTTAGCAACATTCAGCGATGTCTAATGCTTGGCTTCACACCTGTTTTGTCTTTTGGTATCAATAGGCATTCATGGAATTTTATAAATTCACCGTTGAGTCAATTGCAATTATTAATATTTTTTATGCTCAAGTTGTCCTATGTTGAACCAGGGCCTGTAATTTCAAACTTTATGCTCTTGAATCTAATTTTAAAATATCTTCAATAAGCTTTTCGTTTTCTGAAAGAGAAAGTCATACCATGCTCATCTGGAGCATTTTGTCTATTGGCTCCAATGTGAAAGGAACCATTTTCTGAAGAAATCTTGATTCTTTAGAGGAGAATGACATTTATAGACCACAGATTGGGCAATAACAGTGCTCATGGCTATTGAGTTGTCATTGCTTCTTGAATTTTTTCCAGTGGTAAAAGTGAGGAAATATTTATATTTTAATAGGCAAATATCAGGGTTTTATATTGCTACCTCTAATTCAAATTAAAGATAATAAGTTTTACTTAAATTGGATTGCACACTTGGATCTTTTCCTCATTCTAAAGATCGTGTTTGCGAACAACATTAGCAGTATTTACTTTAGCTCCTACAAAAAACCAATAACAATTCTTTTACATCGAAATATTAAATGAGTTTTATGATTTCTTTGTAATTCTATTTTTTGTCTTCAGCATATATCTGATGATATATAATCAGATAATATAATGATAATATAATCAGAGGGCAGAGTAAGAGTCACATAATATTTTTCTCTGTGTAGTTATATCATTAACATGATACCTCGTTAGGTTCATTTTTTCCATTTTGTTCCAGCTCTGAGGGATTCATTCTAAATGCTAAGAACTATTCCTGACTATGCTATTCTCTTTTTCTCTTCTTTCTCTCGGTGTCCCCCATCCCTCCTAGGGTCTTCTTCACACTGAGCTACATCCCCAGACCTTTTTCAGTTTTTTTTTTTTTTTAAAGATCTCACTAAATTGATCAGGGTAGGCTCAAACTTGCAATCCTCCTGCCTCAGCCTGAGCATATAGTGACTGAACTTGCTGGAGCTGAGCCTTGTACCGAATCTTAAACCATTAGAAGATATTTGAAGATATTCACACCATGAAATGTTAGGTGGGGAGAGAAATTTCATGCAGTGGGTTTTCAAAAAATATCTTAAGTAAACAATAAGTGGTCAGGAAGGGGTGCTAGAGACTGGGTTTGTCATAAATGACTTCCAAGGAGTAAGACTTTTCCCAGGCCTGAAATAAAGCATGGACACCAGATAATAGAGGAGAGACTAATTTAGTAGTCAATTAGAGGAACTTCCACTTTGTGATACGATTTTTTTTTTTTTTTTTTGGCAGAACCAGGGATTGAACTCTGGCCTTTGCACTTGCCAAGCAAGTTCTTATTCTACTGAGCTATCTCCCTGGCCCCTCTGATATTTTTAAAAGAAGAAAATTTCAAAATGTACTGATAGGAAGAAGAACATACATTTAAGAAAACAGGTTTGGTGCCAAATGTACTGATAGGAAGAAGAACATACATTTAAGAAAATAGGTTTGGTGCCAGTGATTTAATTTTAGAGTAAATGGGCTGATTATTGTATATGAAATGTCTGAGAGCAGAAATTCAAATGCCCAAAAGTAATGCATGTATATTGTGTCAACTGGGAGACAAATAGATTTCCATCGCCCTTAGAGGATTCTCTTGGCAAGTAATTGGCATGCTTACTTATTTTGGCTTGCTATAGTTGCAGACTATGGTTCTTCACTCTTGAGATTACTTGAACTTTATATCTGATATGATGATAATATTAGATTTCATTGGAGCCTGAGAACTCAACTCAGAAAGTACATATTGATTCCAGATACCTCCCCATGTGTATAATAATGCCAAGAAGATGAAAAATGAGGGCTTTTTGGAAGGAGTATCTCCTGTAGGGAAATGTGTGCTTAAATTCTTGGACTCTTGATTCCACAAATCAAAGGGAAAAATTAGCTGCCATTACCAGCAAACATATTTCTGGGATCTGTACTCAGAAACCTCAGTCTCATATAAAGGGCAATAAGAGAGTATTGACATTCTGTCCATCCTTTATCTGAAAAATGAAGGATGTCTTCCTTTATGAACTAAGGAGCCAGGGCAGTGGGGTATAAGGGAAACACTTTCATAAAACAATTAATTTTCTTAAAGGAAAGAGCATCTTACTGCTGTGTCTGTCCTGTGATCACTTACTCACTATATTTTCTCTGTGCTTTCCTGCATTTATGCCCTGCCTCCTGTGCAAACTTTATCTCTATCTCTATCGCTATCTCTATCTCTATCATCTCTATCTCTGTCTCTCTCTATTTCTATCTATCTATCTATCTATCTATCTATCTATCTGTCTGTCTGTCTGTCTGTCTGTCTGTCTGTCTGTCTGTCTGTCTGTCTGTCTGTCTGTCTATCTATCTATCTATCTATCTATCTATCTATCTATCTATCTATCTAGCACAGGGGCTAAAGGGTCTCACTACACAGATTGGACTTGTAGTGATCCTTCCTTCCTGTTTTCAGCCTCCCAAGTGCTGGGATTATAGGTACATGTCACACTCAGTCTCAATTGCTGTCTCTGTGCACACCCTGGCTGGCCAGCATGGCAGACCAGAGATTGAACCCTCAACCCTTGCATCTGTCTAAGCAGGCATTTTTAATCTGCTAAACTATCTGGCCAGCCCCTCACATGCAAACTTTATGATGCTGCGTGGTTGTAGTCCTCTGAACCATTGTTCCTTAATTTTTGCACTGCAATATCTAGGGTATAAAATTTGAGAAGAAAAAAATTGCAAAAGAAAAGTTGCCTTATTATATAAATCATTATATTTTTATTTACTATGATTTCCTTTTATAACATGTTAATTGACATAGTAATATATGGTTTTTTAATATATGCATACATTGTATAATAATCAATCTGGGTTCTTTTTTGTAAAGACTGTTGTCAGCACTCATTTGATTCATAAAGTTCTTGATAAACTTCTTCTTCTTTCTTATTTTGGTGGAACTTGGAATTGAACTCAGACCCTTGCGCTTGCCAGGGAAGCACTTATTCCACTGAGCCATCTCCCCATCCCCTAATAAACTTCTTTTAGGCAAAGCACTGCCTGGCTGTGTTCTCCCCAGCTCTGACTTTCTCTTGTGTTATAACAGATGCTGCAATGTACAACAACTCTGGAGCCCTTCCCACCTCGCCTATGGCACCTACAACCTATGGTACATGTGATTCTTAATTACACCAATTAAACTGAAGATACCTCCTGAAAGATTAAGATGGGTGGAGATTTGCAAAGGTGTTTGTGTGGGAGGCTTGATTCCAGGTGGCTCATCTGGAAAAGTTTGACAGTCCACCTCTCAAGTGAAGGGCAGAAACTTTCTTTCTTAACTGCTTATTTGTATAATTCTTCCTTTGGAAAAAGAGAAGATAGAATATTCAGCTACTTTGCATGAAAGTCTGGGAAAATTGAGGTGAAAGAAGAGAAAGGGACATTTCTGGGACCCATAGTAAAGATTTCAGTGAATGGGAAGAAGTCTAGGAAAACAAGAAAAAGCAAAAGCTGCTGTCTGTAGTTGGAGATCAGCACGTGAATATGCAGTCTTTGCTTCAGGTACTCACTACAGCAACGTGGGGACTTGGAGTTGTCTCCAAAGAGGACTCTTAGCCACCCTGGCCTGTCTCAGAGAATGAGGGCAGTGAAATTAGTCCCTCACCTATTGCACATGGATGTGATTGGGAGCCTGTAGATCCTGGCCATGGTCACAAAGAGACAAAACATGGGAAAGAATGGAAAACCACTTCCTCATGCAGTCTGAGACATGGGGAGAGGGAGGCTACTATCTTGTGGGAGAGGAGCATAGTGTGTAGAGGCAAAGTAACAAAACAGTGGCAAGGTCAAGAATGAGCAGAAATATCATGGGATATCTTCTCGGGTTATCTTGAGGAGATGGGCTAACAATGCCTGCAGTCCAGTGCCACATGCTTTTACTTGCCCCATACGATGATTACATTTTCTACTTTGTCTTTCTGCTCTCAGATCCAATGCTTAAAGTCGATGACAGCAACACTCGGATCCTGATTGGCTGCTTGGTGGCTATCATCTTCATCCTCCTCGCCATCATTGTCATCATCTTGTGGAGACAGTTCTGGCAGAAAATGTTGGAGAAGGTGAGGAGGTACAGAATGGGCAAAGACAGGAAGCTGTGCTCCTTTTCCTAAGCTACTATTGCTCCAGGAGTAAAAGGCATATTATAAGAATGTGTCTGCTAAAGACTACAAGAGACTACCAAAAAGCCTAGGAATGCAGAAAAAAAAAAAGTCTATTTTCTCAGTTTTAGAATCAGGATTTTAGAATCTCCTACATATCTCAGAAGCCTCTTCTTAACACACTGGTTCTCAATTTGGATATTTTCCATGAAGCTTCTGATTCACTGGATTTTAGGGCAGAGTGCAGGTGTCTGTATATTTTCATTTAACAAGTAATTTTGATGCATGTTCAATGTTGATAACCTGCCTAATGCCTAGCTAAAGCATCTGCTAATACTATTGACATTCTTTCTCCTTTTTAATGTTTTTTATTAGTTTTTTTGTTTGCTTTTGGAAAGAGGGATAGAGGGAGAGAGGGAGACAGAGAGAGGGAGAGAGGAAGAGAGAGATAGAGAGAGGGACAGAGAGACAGAGACAGAGAGAGACAGAGAGAGATTCAGCAAGGGCCAGGGATATAGCTCAGTAAACGCAAGATCTTGAGTTTGATCTCCAGTGTCTTAAAAAAAATCCAAGTCAATTTCCTCACAATTCTATGCTTGTTTCTTTGTGTACTTAAAGGTTATTTTCTGGATACAAACAGGAGGATCATGAGTCAGATCTATATAGTGATGAGGTTTGTTGAGGTTGAGCTTAAACTCTGAATAACAGTGAGATAAACATACTGTATTAAACTGTTTCCCTGGTGAGAAATTGTGATGTGGTCAAGGTCCTACAACTAGTAGTTTGTGTTCTATGTACTTCCCATTTGCAAACACAGGAATATGTTGGCACCTTTCTCTCAAAATTGATACATTTTACCAAAGGTGGATTATGTATGATTTTTCTTGGTTTATTAGGCCAGATAACAACTTAACGGGCACTGCTGCCAAATGTTGGGCTCTGTTGGAGCCATTGTTGGTGACATTTCCCCCTTAGACCATACAGACTTCCTCCTCCTCTTCCTTCTCTTCCTCGTTGTCTTCTTCCTCCCTTCCTCCTCCTCCTCCTTCTTCTGAAATGCAATTGGTATAGGGTCTACAGGGACTACAGAGTCTCACTATATAGATCTGACTCATGATCCTCCTGTTTGCATCCAAGCACTGGGATTACAGGCATGTGCCACCACACCCAGTCTCAATTGCCATTTCAGCATGCCTTGGGGGGTGGGGCCAGCACTGCATGTCAGGTATCGAACCCCAGCTACTGAATACACACCTTCTTATGTACTGAGTTCCTTTTGATGGACTTGGGCTGAGGGAGGTCTGGTAACTCTGGGCTTTGAGGTTTAAAACTGCTGCAAAGGGGAAGAAGAAGGGCATTGTCTGGTTGGTCTCTGTGTTCATGAGTCACTCAAGGGACAGCAAAGCCTGCATGGCACACACACTAGAGAAGGGGCAAGAGGACCGTGAAATGGGCTTCAGTCTCCAGAACTCTCTGAATGTAGACAGAGGTAAAGAAGCTCAACCTCAACAAATGAAAGGAGCACCCAGAAAAGCAGCCTGAAATTCCTACTGACCTGTCCTACCATCAAGTTGTTGAGATGGTTGAGGTTTGAAGTCTGTAGACAGGAATATTCACAGCAAAAAATCTCATTTCTTCCCACAAGGATTTTTGCTCTTGGTCTGAAGACATCTTACCTACATTAAGGCTGTAAGTCCGCACACAACATGCAAAGCCTGAGGGCAGAACTCACAGGGTACTGGCCCAATGGTGCAGTACCATTTGAAACCCATTTCAGGGTCCTCTTGCCCCTTCTCTAGTGTGTGTGCCATGCAGGCTTTGCTGTCCTTTGAGTGAAGCATGAGCACCTGTTTCAGGACAGCAGTGAAGTTTTATCAGGACCATTCTTCAGATAAGAAAAGAGCAAATATTTAGCTTGACTTTCCAAGAAATTCTTCCTAACCTTATAGATCCCAAGAAGATAAGTCAAAATGTATTGGAATGACACTTAGAATCTCTGGCAATAGATTTGTGTCAATGTGTGTGTGTGTGTGTGCCTGTGTATGTTTTAAAACTTTTAAGCACACAATAATTTTTGATGGCATCCTCAGCACTGATCCTTTGAGAAATTTAACCCATATTTATGGAATACTCACTCTATGTCAGGCTTCATGCTAATACTGAGACTACTACTGCAAGAAAGGACCTTTTAGTATGGTGGGAGAAATAAGCACCTATGTTTCTCCATTAAGCATGTTTGTTGGAGTGGACACTTTTACATGTTGAAGTCCAAATAGTTATATACATTCATTTTTTCTTTTGCCGAACCAAGGATTGAACTCAGGCCCTTGAGCTTGCTAGGGAAGTGCTTATTCCACTGAGCCATCTACCTGACCCAGTTATATATATTCAGATGCTAGATTTTTTTTGGCTGCAATGGGCAGGTGATCTAAGATGGTAGGCCACAAGAGGTGGTCACTTGGCTCTTCTTCCTGTAGTAGATACCATTTGACCTGATATTTTCCAATGGTAGGACTTTCTTGTCTCATTATGTAGTCATTATATGTTTGGTTAAGAAAAATCCAGGGCCAGTGGGAGATGGTTACCCTAATTTACAGAGCTACGGAGACTGGGTGAGCTATTAATTTATCATGTAACAACACCGGTACTGTGTTTGAACATTTAAACTTACATTGACCCCAAAATCAAAGCAGATAAGGGATAAGTTTGCAAAACCCTTTATTTAATAATGCACAAAAAGCTCTGTAAGAACTATAAGGTCTTTTCTCACTGATTTGCTCCCATGGGATTGTTTTAAAATGCTTGTAAGTGTTTAATGAAAGTTAATAATACAAAAATAAAGGTATCAAATTCTGACCTCAATAGAGGAGTTTTCTGAGTTCTCACAACATAAGCATTTGTGGAGCCAGACTGCACCCTTGTCACTTATAGTGTTTCTGGGACTTTGCAGGAGGAAAGTGAGTGCAAGAGGTAAGATTCAGAAGGGGAGGAACTCCTGGTCCTCTCTATACAACGTAGTCTTCTCCTTGCTCTCTCGCAGGCTTCCCGGAGGATGCTTGATGATGAAATGACAGTCAGCCTTTCCCTGCCAAGCGAGTCCAGCATGTTCAATAATAACCGCTCCTCATCACCAAGTGAGCAGGAGTCCAATTCGACTTACGATCGCATCTTTCCCCTCCGCCCTGACTACCAGGAGCCATCCAGGTTGATAAGAAAGCTCCCAGAATTTGCTCCAGGAGAAGAGGAATCTGGTAAGGATGAAATAACAGGAAGAGGATGGAGGGAGAACTGTGGCACACAGCGTGTGGTGGTAACACTCCTGCTTCTAGGCAACCAAGCATTTTTGGTCTTTGCTAGTCTCCTGAGTAATCCACATGCTCCTTCTAGACTCAAGATCGCTCCTTTGCTATTGAACATAAGGTGTTTGGAGGAACCTCCATGTCAGAAGGTAAAGGGAAAGATACAGGGTTATAAGTGTAGCAACACCAGAAGAACTCAAGCAGTCTAACTGGCTCATTTCACACATAAGAAAAGGAAGAGGGCTCTAATCAGTTATGCAGCCAACACTAGACCTCACTGTGGGTGAATTCAAGATTGGAGTTTCACAAAGGAAGACAAAGATAAATGAAGCTAAAGATATTCTGAAATTTTCATTTTTGTAGCCATCTGAATAATTGAGTGATTTTTTTTTTTTTTTTGTCAATTTCTCTTTGATAAACATTTGTTAGGGTAATGCAAGATTGTCTTTTTTTTTTTTTTTTTTTTGCCTTAACTGGGGATTGAACTCAAGCCCTTGTGCTTGCCAGGCAAATGCTTATTCTACTGAGACATCTCTCCAGTTTCAAGATTGTCTTATGAGAATAATTTTTTTTTTTGCCTTTTCTCAACACAAGCATTGAGTAAAGTAAAATATTGTCAGATAATTCAAATCCCAGTGTCTCTTAAAAAATGCAGAATGACATCAGAATGCATGCTGGGATCATCTCTGAAGGTCAGACGAGCTTTTCTAGGTCAACAATCTATGAATGACCCAGGTCAGTAAAAGAGCACTTGTGTTCAGAGGAGATGAGTCCAGGCTAAACCAGATGTGGAGCCAGATGTGGAGGCTGACAGAGCACAGGATTTTTAGGGAGCCAGTGGAAAGGAATCTTCTAGAAGGAACTGACATTTACTCTATCACCAAATAGATAGAAAACATTGAATCAGCAGGATTTAACAGAGTCAACAAGATTAATGAGCATAGACTGACTTACATTATAGATTAAACTTAGTAATTTAGCTATTTTACAAAGTCTAAAATATCCCTCACTTCATATTTTTAATTTCTGAGAATTTTAGGATGTGTCTGACACAAGATGGTATGATTTAAATTGTTTTTGAATCATTGTCAGTATTCTAAAAGCAGGAAAGGATTCCCTCCCCCCCTACACACACAGTCCCCTCAGCACTTGTTATCAGTTGATATTTTGATAATTGCTATTCTTGCTGGGGTGAGATGGAAGCTCAATGTTTTAACTTGCATCTGTTGAATGACCAGTGACATTGAGCATTTTTTCATGCATTTATTTTTCATGTGTTTCTTCACCTGAGAAGTGTGTATTATACGCTGATAAACTAATAGGGAGACAATATGCAATGTATCAACCATTGTAACTATCCTCCTAACCTGTTTTGAAACTGTATAAACTATTTTAACCATCCTACTAACCTGTTTCATTGCTGTTTTATCTTTTTTCTCTTTAAAATAAAAAATAATAAAAAATATGATTTGACAAATCTTCTGTTTTAATACTCTCATTTTGATAGAGCATGAGGCTTCTTTCATTTTTGCCATGCAATTCTACAAGATGAGACAAGGATGTTGTTAATGGTCATGATTGTGAAATAAGAATAAGGAATGAAATGGCAACTACCTACCTTCTTGGAGGCCACAGGAAAAGGTCTCAGGAAGCAAAACTGTTCCTTAAGTAAGACCATTATGAAGAAGTTAAGTTGTCTTATGGGCAGGTTCTAGTGCTCCTTTCAGATTTTCTTAAGATCTCCAAAGGTGACCCTTGAATTAGGACCTGTGGCCCTTATCTTCCAGGTTGCAGTGGCATCGTGAAGCCAGTCCATCCCAGTGGACCCGAGGGAGTGCCCCACTATGCTGAGGCTGACATTGTGAACCTCCAGGGAGTGACTGGAGGAAACACTTACTCTGTGCCTGCTGTCACCATGGACCTGCTCTCAGGAAAAGATGTGGCTGTGGAAGAGTTCCCTAGGAAGCTTCTAACATTCAAGGAGAAGCTGGGAGAAGGCCAATTTGGGGAGGTGAGTTGATTTTCTGTGTGGCCTCCAGTCTTCAGAAACTTGAAGGAAGTGGGTAGATAAAAATGGTCAGTACAGAAAGCTGCCCCTTCTACAGATCAATTCACAACCAAAGGTCTCCTCTGCTCATATTTCTTTGCTGTGTCCCCTAGATGAAAAGCATTAGGCCCATCTCCTCTCTCTTAAGTAGCTGGGGAAAGCCTGAGATTTCCAATCAGGAATATTTAAAGCAGGATCTCACTAGACATTAGAGAGCCTGAAAAACATTCAATATTTTGAAAAGAATGTCTACAATTTGTTCAGGGGGAGGGGCTCATGAGATGCTATCATCTTTAACGAATTGTCCAGGAACACCCTGCTGCTTGATTGTCATTTTTTTCTCCTTTTTTAATGAGAGTTATATGAAAAATGGTCAAAAACAACCTCGCCCCTGCCTCTGATTCCAGAATTAGCCTCTAGGGAATGAATCATCAACTAAGATAAGGAGGAGTCATCTCTCAATTGCCCTCAGATGATGCGTGTAATATTAAACTCTCAGTCATGTGGGCTTTTGGAGAACTCAAAGCAGTGTTTGCAGTTGTAAGAGGAACTCTTCAGCACATCAACCCCAAATACAGTATGACACTGGATTTCACATGAATATATCATAGGTAACATGTTCTCCCAAATGAATATATCGTATGTGGTTCGCTTGTTCTCCTCTAAGTAGGCCTGAGTGCTGCAGGAGGTACAGGAGTGTATGACATCTGTTTGTAGCATTATTTATACTCATTCTCCCTCCTGGGTTGAAAACTCATTCTCATTATTCTTTATATATAACATATGGGAGCTTTTACCATTCTAAACCTCACACTAAGGGATTATCTTAGGAAATTGATTTATGTTTTGTATTATCAGTTGCCTACTGTTTCCCAAATCTAGAATTTAAACTTTTATACTGAATAACATTTTATTGTGGGGCTATGCTATACTGAAATACTACTGCTATTTCTTTTATAAGAAAGTAACATGTCATATTAGCTGAGTACTCTGCGATTGCTTTAAATTATATCAATAATCAAAGATATGTTGCACATATCTTATTATTGTCTTTCGATTATTTTGCCTGAGTTGTAAGAGTTAGTTTATCTCCAGGAAATGCCCAGCAAGAGTACTGAGACATCTTCAGGAGAATTGATGATGCTGAGACTAGATGACTTTTGTCTAGGTTCATCTCTGTGAAGTGGAGGGAATGGAAAAATTCAAAGACAAAGATTTTGCCCTAGACGTCAGTGCCAACCAGCCTGTCCTGGTGGCTGTGAAAATGCTCCGAGCAGATGCCAACAAGAATGCCAGGTGTGTGGTCTACATTTTAAATTTCCCTTTATTTATTTCATCTTTAGGATCAGGAATATCCCTGGAAACTTCTAAGCATACTTCTCTTTTGAGATGGGGAGATCTGCGAGCTGCCTCACGTTGCTATTCTTATGCTTTATTTTTCTGATGAACTCAGAAGCCCTCCTCTGCCTTTTTTTCTACCCCTTTTAGACGTATCTTTTCGATTTCCCACATATTTATTTCCTAACTCCCTTTGTGCAGCCCTGCACATTTCAGTCCAGATGTGCACTTCCTCCATCACTGCAGATGTGCCATGATTGTCATCGCCTCTTCTCAGCAGGCTTTCCACAGCCCCGTGTGTCTTCCCTGTGAAACCTTCCATTCTCCTTTCCATCACATCTCTGTTTACTTTCTCATCCTGTTTTTCTCTTTTATGCTCCTTTTCTTCTATGTTCCACAACCTCCAAAATGAGAAGCTACCTCTTCTTGGAAAAATATCCATGGACCTCAGAGCACAAGGATCCACAGTCCTTTAGCAGTTTTCCAAGCTGGCTATTAATTCTTGGATCCCTTGCTACATAGATTGCAGTGTCCAGCCACCCTCCATTGTCTGACAGCCTTTCCATTACAGTAATGGTGAGTTAGTCCTCACCCAGAGAGGCATGCTGGTTGCAAGTTGATTGTTCGTGTTCTAGAGAAAGTTGAACATCTGGATAACATCTGCATCTCCCCATTTGCATTGTCTTATCTCGCTGATATTCATAGTGGAGTAAGCTTAATATTCCTACTCCCCAGAGTGTTGTTAAATTCCAAAAATGGTAATGCAGTGTCATTGCAAGTCTTGAAAATGGCAGGAAATGGAGTGGAGAGAAAGGTGAGCAAATGGAACTATGGAGACTTCCAAATTACAGCCTAGAGTTTCAGTCTTAAAGCTCTTAGGGTGAGTGAAAGTGATGTTTTTCTGGATACTCTACAAGGTGGAGCATTCTTTATATTAATTTTAGCACATGATTAGAAAAAAATAGCAAAGCGAAAAAGCACAGGATATGATAAAGCTGTGCTCCCGCTGTGTCTACCCATTTAGCAGCAATGGTTGACTCAGCCTGTGGGGCCTCCCACGTCTCAGAGACCCCTGATTTGGAATTAAAGAAACATGAAAGGGAGGAGATGTTAAATCAGAATCAAATGGATTCTAATGGCTTATACTGACATAGTATGATGCTCAGTGGAGGATTCCTATAAAACTCAAGGAACACTTATAACCGACCTGTTTCAACAGTTTTGGGAAGATGGACTTGATTCAATGCTTGCTACTTTATGACTCAGAGGTGGTTGTCACTATGTATTCTAATAATTTCTAGTCTTGGCCAAGTGAGTACTTCTTTAGAAATGACTCCCCCCCTTGCCACCATGCCCCTTAAAACAGGGTCCTAAAGGTGTGTTGTGACTACTGATGCAGACTACATTAGGGAAAGCCAATGGGGGAAACAAAGAATCATTGGATAGATCCATGGGTGGTTATCCACTTTATAAAAACATTCTTTGATTTATTAATAGAGCGATTTTGTAACTTTTTAAAACTTAAATACTCTAGTCCACTCAAGATATGGGTTTCAGTGAAAAGTTTCATTTTGCAGAGTTGTTTTACAAATACACTTGATTGAGCAAATGCTAAAAGTGAATGATCAAATGTCTCCATGTGGCTGGCATTTTGTTAAATATTAGGCAAGCCACACTTGATAAGTTATTGGGCTCATTCTCAAAGCACTGAATTTTGAATAAAGGTCCATTCCGTTCCAGGAGCAGTAGATTGAGACACTTCCCAGGGCTGGCTTCTCTGTTCTCTCAGAGTTCACTCCTAGGCAAATAAGACTAAGTAAGATGGGAAGGAATAGATGTTGCAGTGCATTCGTCCCCATTGGATTCTGAGTCTGGGGAACTGTGGGCTTACCTATGTCTGTGTCCTTCAAAGGAATGATTTCCTCAAGGAGATAAAGATCATGTCTCGGCTGAAGGACCCAAACATCATCCGTCTCTTAGCTGTGTGTATCACCGAGGACCCTCTCTGCATGATCACAGAATACATGGAGAATGGAGATCTCAATCAGTTTCTTTCCCGCCATGAGCCCCCGAATTCCTGCTCCAGCAATGGGCCCACTGTCAGGTAAAATCAGCTAGGTCTTCTGCATTTTCCCTGAGGTCATGAGAGACAATCAGGTCATAAATGGGAAAAGCAGTGGCCCTTAAAATTCACCATGGTTCTGGGATGTTGGGGAAGGTTAGTGTACAGTGTGTAATAGAGCATTACTTTCAGGGGATGCAAAAGGATGCATGAAGAGTATAGAAAAGTGCTGAATATGGAGGTACACGCTGAAGTGTGTAACTTCAGCGCTCTAGAAGGCTGAGGCAGGAGGTTCAAACCCAGTTTAGGGAACTTAGTGATTTAGGGAGGTCTTGTCTCAGAAATAATTTAAAAAGGTCTGGGGATGTATCACAGCTCAGCTCTGAGTTCAGTACACACACACACACACACACACACACACACACACACACACACACACACACCACTAAAGAGAGGATGTTGGGGCCATGGAGATAGCTCAGTGATCTAAGTGCCTGCCTAGACAAGTGCAAGGACCCAGATCCGATCTCTGGTATAGCATGCTGTGCCAGCTCTGGATCCCAGGTGCTCTGTGCTGGCCACCAAAATTATGGGTGGTGGTACAAACCTGTAATCCTACCACTGGGGAGGCTGAGACAAGAGGATCACTCCAAGGCCACCCTGTACCAAATACGAAACAAAACAAAACAGAGAAAGAGGACATTGAGGTTTCAACCCTGGTTGGTTGATATCAGTGTGAGTGTGTGCCTTTCATGGCTTTCAGTTTCAGTGTGCTTTCTCCTTTCTTATATGGTCTCCTCTATATTCTCCTCAGTTACATCAACCTGAAGTTTATGGCTACTCAGATTGCCTCCGGCATGAAGTACCTTTCTTCTCTTAATTTTGTCCACCGAGATTTGGCCACACGGAACTGCCTAGTGGGTAGGAACTACACCATCAAGATAGCTGACTTTGGAATGAGCAGAAACCTGTACAGTGGTGACTACTACCGGATCCAGGGCCGGGCGGTGCTCCCCATCCGCTGGATGTCCTGGGAGAGCATCTTGCTGGTGAGTGAGCTGTTCATATAAGACTCAGGCAGCACCCACAGCAGGTGGGCCCAAACCAGAGACAGCAGGAGGCAGTGCCACACACGTGGTTACTTTCTGTCACTTGAGAAAGCTTTCTGTGTGTACTAATTATTTTTTACCATTTGCCTTTTTCTGCTGATAAGAAAGTAACACTCCATTGTAGAAAGTTTAGAACAAAATATTAAGTATAAGAGCTTTAGTATCTTTTTTCTCTCTTTCCATCCACTGATTGGCCCAAATTAGTTTAGAATATTAAAAACTTTATTATTTAAATGGGGGCCTGCCCATTAGCTCAGGTGTTTTCTCTATGATTTTTTTTTTTTTTTTTTTTTTTTTTTTTTTTTTTTTTGTGGAGCTGGGGATTGAACTCAGGTCTTTCACTTGGCAGGCAAGCGCTTACTCAACTGAGCTATCTCCCCAGCCCCAAGCTCAGGTGTTTAAGTGCCGGCTTAAACAAAACAGTCAGGCTCAAGTTGCTATGGTTCAATCCCCAGATCTTCTAGTCTAACCAGACCTGTCCTGAAGGCATCCTGAGGCTGCCAAAAAAAAAAAAAAAAAAAAAAAAAAAAATCCTTCTGCCCTTTTCCATATTATTTAAATGTTATCCATATAAAAATCTGTCTTATATTAGTTGCATAACTATTTTCTCATGAATTATTGGACTATCTTACATTTTAAAGTATTATTACCTCTTATTTTTTATGACCATCATTCTTTGATTTATACTTTTGTTCAATTCTTGGTGTTCTGTACCATGAACATATTTTCAAACATCTGTTTTAGAGGTATATTCCTGACCATGCATATCTCTGTCATTTCATTGTTGACTTTTTCAACCATTTAGCCAAATTTTTTTTTTTTTTTCATTCCCTTGCACTTGCCAGGGAAGTGTTAATTTTACTGAGCCATCTCCCCAGCCCCCACTTAGCCAATTTAAACAACTAGCAGATTTAAACTTTTACTTCCAGCAATGCTGTTTGCATATAATTTTCTTTTGTTTTATGGAACATTTCGAAGAAAGACTTGAGGTTAGTTTGATTTTGTTCACTTACAATCTACTTATTTTCAGCTCATATATGTATAAGATTCATAAATTAATTTTGAAATAAAAGGTATAGTTATCTTCTCTTTGAGATAAACACTATTAATATTTTGGTATATTTCCCTTGAGAATATTTTCTTATGCATGTATCTCTGTGTGTATTCTTATGTAAAATTTATATCATGTAACTGAGATGATAGTATGCCATATAATCCCTATTTTTACTTAGTATTTTATCATTGGCATTTCCAATGAATTCTTTAAAAATATGATTTTTAATAACGGCATAATATTCCTTTATGTGGCTGTATCCTATAATTTATTAGGGTGTGTATACAGTAATTTAATATTTAAGTTTCCACATTCCAGTGATTAAGGATGATGGTGTCATACACCGTGATAAACAAATCATCATTATGATTTTTTCATCTATATATTGAGTTGTTATAGTTTGCTATTTCTAATGTGATAGCAACATTGTTCTAGTTAAAGATATTGTACACTCTTATGAGCTATGTATTAGTCTGAGACTCAAAGGCCCTTGCTTCAAAATCCAGCTTTTGCATTTTGCATGGTCTCATTAACCAGGGTAATTGAGTAAATCTCCCCTATCTAAATTTTTTTATCTAAAATATAATTTCAGGGCCAGGGAGATGGCCCAGTGGAATAAGTGCTTCCCTGGCAAGTGCAAGGGCCTGAGTTCAATTCCCAGTTCTGCAAAAAAAAAAAAAAAAAAAAAAAAAAAAGAAATAAAATACAACTTCAGTTATTTGAAAGACCATTTTCTTTATAGTATACAAAATGTGTTATTGTTTAATGCATGCTAATTACATCTAAATTTATTTTAATGTATCTGGTACAGGGTCTCACTACAAAGCTCAGACTCATAGTGATCCTCCTATTTTCAGCGTTCCTGGTGCTGGGATTACAGGCTTACTCGGTGCCAGCTCAGTGCACCCAAGGGTGGGGCTGGTACAGCATGTGGTGCCTGGTATCAAACCCTGTCCCTATGTTTGCCAAAGCAGACACTTAGTCTGCTGAGCTATCTCTCCAGCTGATGTCTAAATCTTCTTGCTATCACTTGGTAAAGCCTGTTTTTTAAGACTGTTACTATCAGTGAACTAGTAACCAGTGTTACTATCATTCTGTGAAACGAGACTCCCAGAATACAAAGGGGATTATACCAGGTGCTTAAAGAAGGTTTCTCTGTTTCTAACACAAAAGCAGTTGGCTTCCTGTTCTGACATTCCTAGGGACATCTTCCCAAGACCACCTGGGAGCAAGGCTGATTTCTAACCCTTGGCTGGAGAGTCCGATGGGTTATGGTGGCTTCCCTCAGTTCTTGGCTCTCGTCTCCAAAAGTAGAACTAAGGTGAAAGCAGGAGCAGGAAAAAATCACTTTCTTTTTGACGACTTGACATTGTCACTTCTAGATCCTCCACCCAGATTTTGGCAGTTTCCATATTCCTTGTCCATGATAGGGGAAGGGCAATTAATTCTAGATTATGAGAACCTAACCTTTTTCTTGTGCACGGTGATTCTGATTTTTACCTTTCCTCATACATACAGGGCAAATTCACCACAGCAAGTGATGTGTGGGCCTTTGGAGTAACTCTGTGGGAGACTTTCACTTTTTGTCAAGAGCAGCCTTATTCCCAGCTGTCAGATGAGCAGGTTATTGAGAATACTGGAGAGTTTTTCCGAGACCAGGGGAGGCAGGTAAGAACTGCTGGGGATGGTTGGAAAGGGATGTGGATTCTTAAAGACAAAGAAAAGAAAGTTCTGATTCAGCAGGACAGATCTGTACTGAATCATGAGCTATATGATTATAGTCTGTTGTCACTAACTATTCAGATTATGTGAAAGACCAAACCCATCCCCAGGTCACCATATACTCTACTTGTCAATGGTGTCTACCCATTGATTCTTGAACAGCATGAAAGCTCAGGTCAGGTTTTTCCCCAACACAAAGGGAGCAGGAAATAAAAACCTTACCTCTGTCATCAACAGTTTTATCTATTTCTTGATTTAGATCATTAGCTTGTCTTCCTGGTTGAAAAGTATGTGTGTAAAATGGAATAAGGGATTTATTTGCATTCATTAAAGCCTTAGTGGCCAGGTGCATCGGTACTTTTCTGTAATTCCAGCATTCTGACAGGTTGAGGTAGGAGGATAGCAAGTTTAAAGCCATTCTGGGCAATTTAGTAATATTGCACTTCAATTTAAGAATAACAAAAAGATGGACATGTAGTTTAGTGCAGAGACCTTAGATCCAACACAAATTCTGAAAAAATCCACTATTAGCACCATTTCTAGATTTGTATATTCAGAAATGGACAGTGTGTCCTGGATGTGGAGTTTCTGGAGCACCTCTGGGCCCATTTAATGATGCATATCATGACTCAGGGAGAGCTGAGCCCCGCAGATCAAAAGGTGTCCTGATCCTAGACTACCTAGGTAAGCTTTCTTTGGTTAGCTCAATTTTTGACTTTTTGTGAGATCTGAGATTTACAACTGGCCAGTAACTGGTACACTGAATTTCTTCAAAGTGTCCTGGCTACAGAATATTTTTGGATTAGGTCATCTCCAACAGGAATGTAACAGCAGGAGAGAACTTCTTTTCAGAAAATAAAGTGTGTTTTCTGTGATTTAAATAGACCCAAGCAAACAAATGATAAGAGAGTGACCGGAACAATGCATAATCTATGTTGGAAATGAGAGGGGGAACCTAAGGTTTAATTTATCTTAGTATTGTGTTGGCTATTTTGGTAGCAGAGGTGGTGAATTACCTGTTTTGACTTTTGTGCAATTGCCTTCTATAACAATGACTAAAGGTACTCCTGTGTTTATGGAATAAGCAAACACACCAAGAACAGGTGTTTGTCTATTTTCTCCTGGACTGATACATTGTAGCTACCCCAGTGACCATGAGAGAACACATATCCACTTAAAGAGGGTGCTCAATTAGAAATGCAATCTTATCCACCATAATAGCGGCCCAAATGCTAGCATATCTTAGAATTATAGGCAAAAGTAGGAATATGACAAGCCTTTCAGTATTCCTCAATGTATTTAGTGACTAAATGCTAGAGAATATATTTATTATATGAAACAAAACGTAGCCATCAAACATTCAACAATGAAAGGCATGCCCTCCTAACTCTTTCCACTTACTTTAAAAGTGTTCTTTCTATTGGACTTTTTTCTTACTTAGTAGTATGATATTACATGTTAATGACTGCTTTTGTATTTTTCAATTTCATAAGAAAACACTTTTTATTATTTGATAGTGATAGAAATTTTATTTTTGGGCCAGTGAGATAGCTCAGAGGACTAAGCGCCTGCTTAGGCAAGCACAGGGACTGGGGTCCCTGGCACCACATGCCTTTGCTGGCCTCGCCCTGGTGGAGCACTGAGCTGGCAACCAAGTCCGGATTGTGGCACACACCTGTAATCCCACCAAGGAGAGGGTGAAAACAGGAGGATCACTATCAGTCCGAGCTGTGTAGTGAGACCCTGTACCAAATACATTGAAAAAAAAATATTTTTTAACACTCTATAAGGCTTTACCTTTGTTAGTTTTAGATACAATTTTAAAACAAATCCACCATTTTTCTTTCTCCAGATGCTAGTGGTGCATCAAATATGCATTATGACTCATGACTCTTTATCAAAGAGTAAGTCAAATATTTCACGGAAGCTATGTCAAAGCCAAATATTACTTGCTAAGCACAATTCTCATTCATAACCATAAGTGTTACTAAATTAAAGATATGAAACATTATTAAATTTTGGTTAATGTAATTGCTATTGAATTATTACTTAAGTTAAGTATTCAAATATTAAAAGTTTAGCATGGGAGTCCAATGACAGTAATTTCTCAACCTTATCAGTGGCTAAGTGGATTCTATGATGATCATATTGAACAAGTGTTCAGTACAAATCTTTTTTTTTTTTTTAAGGGAAGATCTACAGGGTGTTCAGGTTCTCACTACTAGTTTGGACTCAGTGATTTTCCTGTTTATGGCCTCCTAACAGCTGGGATTACAGGTGCATGTCACCACACCCAGTCCCAATTGCCATCCTAGCACATCCCTGGGTGTGTAGCACACCCGGGGATTGAACCCCAGGCCCCTGTACCTGCTTTCAGGTGCTTTAATCCACTGAGCCATTTGGCCTACCCTTCATATAACTCATTTTTAAGTGATATTTTTAATCTTTGAACACAGTAGAGATGATACAGAAGAAAAATATCTCAGTACCATAGAACTTAGAGAGAATAATTAGTACTCTTACTTTAAGCAAATCTTAAGTCCTTCATCTTCACTGTAAAATACTTGGTCATCTACACAAATGATTTCAATAATTTAAAAATGTACTTGACATTTATCCCTTCAATTTTATCTTAAGATGTAAATAAGTCCCAGGGGGCATTTTTTTTTCAGGCTTATGGTCTAAATGGAATTAAATAATTGAAACATCAGACACAGCTTTTAAATTTTGAATACCAAACTTGAAAGTTTATTTATTTGATGTTATAAAAGACAAACAAAATTCTATAGATACAATATTAATTATTATGAAAAGTAGCTTCAAATATTTGCCAAGTTTATACAACTTTGAAAAGGGCACGTTAATAATTCAAATTATGATTTCTACTTTATTGACATCTGTTGGCATGAAGTGCATGTATGTTTTCTATATTGTTTAGTAAACATCTCAAAATGGCCTGGCAGTTTTAAATTTCATCAGTAATGTGAGAGGGTCTGTTACTCTGTATTTCATTTATATTGATATTATTTCTTAGATGCTTGGTACTTTATTGCCAAGTACCCTATAATACACTGAGTGAAGGCTTGTCAGGCTCAATCTGAGATTCCAATATAAGTCACATATATTTCCCTTTTTACTTGTGAATGTAGAACTGATGCGTACAGGAGACAAGCAGCTGCTGAGTGTAGCCTAGCTTTCTGATCTGTGATGCAGGCTGGTGCTGGTGTAGGGGAGGCAGGACAGTGGGGATGGGTTAATAGCTACACAGCTGCTGATGTCGGGCTCAGCAAAGGCACTGGGTCAGCAAAGGCACTGGGTGCAGTCATGGTTCGGAGGGCATAAGACTTGGAGGAGATCCAGAAGAAGTCATAGTTCAGGAATCTGTCAATGAGGTGTGATCAAAATATATAGTGAATGTTTGAATTTGAAACTTTGATTACAGTGAAAGACACCTTTCCATTCATCCCCTTCAAAGCACCCCATCCTCACTTTGGGCACTTCTTCCGTCCTTCTTGCTACTTTCTGAAGCAGTTCTGGAAGTCCCCTTTCATGAGTGTTTTCATGGGGTGTGATCAAAACAAGCGAATGCTGCTGCTGTGTGCTGTGCTATCTAAAGGAAAGGCAGGCTTATGAAAACATTCTGGTATGTCTCCAGGCTGCCTTATTAACCAGAGCTGACACCAGGAATCTTCTGGATCTTTTCCAAGTCAGAATGGCCATGTAAATGTTTTAAGTCACTTTAGGACACGGTGGCAGCCACAACAGTGCAACTAATGACACTCACAACGGGGGCTTCTAGAACTTCTTCAGGAAATGGTGTGAATCATTGATAAGTATTTGAAGGAAAGTTGAATTTTGAGCAGCAGGGAGTAAAATGGAAATGTGTCTTTTGCTGTAATTGACTGTGAAAATCTAAACATTCACCAGATTTAGTATTTTCATCTCATGTACCAAGATATTCAGAAACATGAGTAGCAGCATGACAGTAACAGATTATAGGCACAAAAAATGTTGACCTGGGAGGCAACAGAATAGTATCCTATTTGAAATAATCTATAATTGGCAATTTCAGAGTAGAGTCTTAAACTGTAATTCAGCACTAGATGAGAGGTGGGATAAAGGCACTGACTAAGGTGCATGTTAAAATGCAGAAAGCGAAGCTCTTCTATGTGGGGCCAGTACAGGAGAGCGGAAGCGCAGAGAATATTGTGGTTAGGAACTACAAGGCTACATCATGCATCCGATGTTTCTGCATCTGAGACTTTATGCCAATCAAGACACTGAAGCTAATAAATGAACTTTCTATGAGGCTAGTAATGAACCAAGGCAAGCCTTCACACGAAACGATCAAACATGGTCTACCATAGAACATCTGTTCCATTTTTGCTTCAGTTTCACCTTTTGCAAGAAGGCAGCAGCCATAAAAAGCCCCATCAGGAAATCCTACTCCAGAGAACTAGAGATGGCAAAGGGGACCTAGAAGGGGCTGACATGAGTTAGAACTTCTGTGAGTAAGAAAAACAGACAGGACAACCATGTCACTAACCAAGTCAAGAACCCTAAGAGGGCAAAAATAGAACAATGAAGCAAACAGTCTTCTTAGTCCTTCCCTTCCTTAATATATTCTTTTTTCTTTTAAATTTTATTTCCAAAGACCTACCTCCCTCAGCCAGCGATTTGCCCTGACTCTGTGTATAAGCTGATGCTCAGCTGCTGGAGAAGAGACACCAAGCACCGACCCTCATTTCAAGAAATCCACCTTCTGCTCCTTCAACAAGGGGATGACTGATGCTTCAGTGCCTTCCAGCATCCTGAGGGCCCATGTCCTCCTCACAAGATCTACCACTCATCCACGCCTAAGCCACTCCACCTGGACATTTAGTGGACATGAGGGACAGGGGCTTGTTTGCTTTGCTCTCTCTCTCTGTCCCTCTCTTCCCTCACTCTACTCCCCCATTCCCCACCACTGACTCATATATACTTTTTTTACATTAAAGAACTAAAAAAGAAAAAAAGCTTAGAAAAAATAAAGTATAGTAAAATAAATTTTACTTGATATAGCAAGTATTAGATAACAAAGGCTAGAAAATTCAGGTAATTTATAAAGGTTAAATATGCTTATGTTTATACATGTGCGGATTTGACAATATTTTTTCCACATCACCTTTTATGAAGAATTGTCGGGAAGGAAGACTTGAAGAATGCTAAAATCTTGGGAAACATGAGATGAGGTGCAGGGAAAAAACTTGGTAGCCATGGAGAATCTGAGGACTCAGCCTTCAACATCCAATCAAATATATTTTCTGATTTGGCCTCTGGACATTCTACATCTCATTTTTCCTTCCCTGTCAAAATGTATGGTACATTCTTGAAAAGTCCTAGGTTATTGGAATGGCTATTTTCCTCATTCATGGGCAGGGATCAAGGCTGCAGTTTGGACGTGAAACAGCAGGGATGTAGACGGGAAAGAATGTCTGCTGCAAGACTGTGGCAAACGGAACTGTAATTACGACTCCTGGATGGAAGAATTCTTGAATAGGTAGTAGACGTAGGAAAGGAACTCTATGGAGGATAGGTAACAGGTAGCTATTCATTATTCCTTTGGGAGGATCTTCTTTGTCTGACATTTCCAAGTATGTATTTTAGTGAAGTCCTGATCTTTTTAATCAGCAAGGTCTGATTATTGGTCGTATCTTCATAGGAGGTCCTGTGATGCTTCTTGCTCAATTCTATCACTTTAATGGATGAATCCTCTGTGGGATACATGCATTGGGGGCTGAGGTTCTCAGGCATAAATACCTAAAGGCCATGAATAGCAGGAAGTAGGATCTACTCTGGGTGGCCCCAAAAGGTTGATCTACAACAAGTAAAGGGAAGCTGCAGGGAGACCTCTAGGGAAGACCTAGGCAGAATCTGAACATACAAGGATGAATGGGCTTGGCTCCAGATATAGGGAGTCCTCTGTCACTGGCAACGGTCAGATATGCGTTGAAAAATTATACAAATAAAACGGAGATTTTCAAACACAAGATAGATGGCTATGTGGGAACATATTTAATGTCTTAACCCTGGAGTTCTTTGATTCTAGTGAGGCACACAGTAAGCATCCATTGCTGTGGTTACTGTATACATTCTTGCTTATGCTATGATGTGACCATCAGGAGATCATGAGGCCCTGGTCTCAGAATTCATGAAAATGAGTGCAGTATTGATATGAGTAGCCTTAGAACAGAATTTGAGTTTTGATCCTCCACAAATCTGCAGATTCAGTGGAAAGCTAGAAAAGGGGACCTTTAATTTCCACTGAGGAAAAACTAGAAAAGATTACAGATGAGCTGCCCAAAGAAACGCTCTTGCCTCCTCAGGTCCACTGCGATTGCTTACCCATTCCACCGTCTCCACAGCCTTCAGAATTTGAGTGCTTCCCCACTCAGCCTTCAAAATAGATATTGCTCTAATCACAGCCTAAGCATAAATCTGAGTCCCTGGACTTATTTTGTAGGTCGTATTTTGACTGCAGTAAACACACTTCCTCCGTGGATGTCCAATGACTGCACTTTAGTTTCTCCCAGGGTTAATTTTGGAAAAATCATTGGTTTGAGAGGCAAGAGAGCACAGCCTGGGGAACTTTGAGCCTCTCTGTGCATCAAGGCAAGTGTACTATCTTAGGCAAGTCACTTTATTTCTCTGAATTTCATTTTTTTACCTGTAAATTAAGAATGGTGAATTAGATAGTCTCTTCTAGTTCTAATATGTTCAGTGTTTGCTGGAAAACTCATATGGTGTCATTCTTAGCACCAATGTATTTCCCATGACCTTTTTACTGGCCCCCAATTTTCAAAGCAGGAGATAATAAGGTAAACTCATATGGATTTAGCAATCTTATTGTCTCCTGTTTTGAAAATTGGGGCCAGTAAAAAGGTCATGGGAAATATATTGGTACTAAGAATGACATTTTCATTTGTAGATTGCTTTATGGTTACCAGGTGTTTCCACATACTTTATTTCATTTATTATGTTAAGGGTTAAACATCCTTTCTTACAAACTTTCCATACTCTACTTTCAAGGTGTTAGTTTTCTTAGAAGGACTTGAAACAAAGACCCATGGACTGTTCTCCTTTATCCTTTATGCCTCAGGAAGGGTTTGTTCAGGCCATGCTGTGACATTTTATGCAGCAAAAAAACACTATTTTGTCTTCCTTTGTCTAACAATCTCTTCAGTTTTTACATTTTAGGATTCTGTTCCAGCTCACTGTGTTCAATGATCTCATATTTCAAAATTATGTTTAAATTGAAATTAGAGTATCTATATTTCCCTGACTTCAGGACACAGAAATGACTTATTTTAGGTGGTTGCCAAATATGTCTTGTGTCTTAATAAGGCTTTGTCTTCTGCCATTGAGACCTTTGTATTACAAACACAGGCTTAACTTCTAACCAAGTCTTACTCATAGAATTTAGCAAGACAACTCTGAGTGACTCAACAGAGTAAATGTTAGTATTAGTATGTAGAATTAAAAAGTAGCTCAAATTGAAATTAAAGACACGGAACTAGCATTTGTTTGGAAAAAGATAGGTAAATTGATGAGAAACTATGGGGCTTTGTTATCTTTGCAGTAAATTACCCTTTTCATGATGTATGTGTATCATTTTATGACACCGTGTGTTTTAGGGTTGTCAGATCCAAATTTGTACTTCTGTGTTGATGGCTAGATCCAGATGTTGACACATATGCCTCCTGTGTGATTAGGCATGAAGAGACCTCCCACCAAAAAAGGGGGGCCCATGATTTTTAAGCTATGTAAAACATAACTGAAGGGCGATTGATCAAGGATATGCAACATAGTTTTGTGCAAGTGTGGGAACAAAGCAAAGTGGACATGTGGATGTGTGTTTGAGTAGACAGGGAGGCTGGAGAAGGTGAGGAAGGAAGAAAGGTATGTGCCTTGTAAGAAAGTGGAAGCCAGTGATTTGGATCTGATGGACTCCATGGTGAAGCCTAAGAGCAAATCTCTGAAGAGAATTTTGACAGAAGCCAGAAAAAGTAAGTGACTTGAAGATAAAATAAAATGAATATTGAAAGAAATTCAGGGTGATAGATTGTAAAAATATTTATTCAAGGATGGAAAGTTAGGTGAAGTGTATGAAATGAAAGGGTTTTTTTCTTTTTGAGTTTTAAGAAAGGGAATATCCATTGTGGAAATAAAACTATGTAGACACCAAAGAAGGACCTTTTCATTTCGAAGGAAGTGGGTGAGGGAGGCCATTTGTGATTTAGACTCACTCAAGTGCTGACAGAAGGAATCAATCTTTTGCCTGAACTGGATTGGTTTTCCAAGTATTGAGGTGCACAGGGAGACCTAGGAACAGGCAACTTTAGGGAATTCCTGAAGCTTGGTGTTCCCTTCTTCTGCTTATGTTAATGAAACCCATTTTCAAGAATGAGCACAGGAAGGCATGGAAACTAAGTTAGACAAGGCTAAGCTATGTGTGATATCTGCACAAAAGGCACGTGCCATATGTAATGTAAAACGTGTGCTTTTCAGTCTCATCCAGACTTCCCACAAGAAAGCCATGATGGAAATGGGCCATGTGCTTTGCATAAAGGATACCAGAAGGAAGCAAGTGTCTGAAGGAGAAAAAGATGTTCCAAGGAAATATACTAAAGCAAAACAGTGTCTGTTTTCTCTAAAAACATAAACAAAAAAAAGAAGGGAATCACAATATAGAGCTATGGGGTCTTTGACCTTCAATTCATGGAATTTGCCATCTTAGTCTTTTCTGTGAGACCGCTCTGTCCTCTGACAGTGCAGGAGAGGTCCCTAAAGTGTTTGGACCATGTCAATCTTGATCTCCACTGGGAAATTCTATGGAGTTGAAATTTCAGTTTTAAACAAATAGATCAATGTCACTGTCACTCGGTAACATTTTGGAGTGCTGAGTTAGAAAGGGAAAAAGATTGGATGGTTAATGGGGATTCAGTTTCTGCAACTTGAATTTTCTGCTCCAATCAGCTGCAATGTTTGGTGGCAGGAGGATGGTATTTGTTTCATGGCTGTGTCCTTTTTGGAAACGTGTTACATTGAAATAATTTTAGACTCACAGGAAGTTAAAAAATTATAGACTAGCTTGATCTTAAATCTAGATTTTTCTGTGTTGATAATATTTTATAGTTCATTTTAAACCATTAAACAACAGTTCATCTTGAACTATTATCAAAACCAGCAAATTGACATTCGTGTACTACTCCCTAAACTACAGCCTATCTGGATGTCACCAGTTTGCATACCTGTGTGCATTTAGTTGCTATATTTTTTTTTCTGATTTGTAACCTGGCCTTTCTCGGATAGAACAGGAGGATAAGATCTGGGTTAACTTTTTCATTTATCAATGAGTACTATCAAGACTAACCTCACTCTAGATTTTAAAGTTATTTGTTTGGATTTGAAACCATCCAGGAATCACAAAGAAGGCTTAGACAATTCAAAAGCAGTAAGTCCATGCTTGTTAAGTAGAAAGCCAGGTGCAGAAGGAATTCTAGATACTGTAGGTCCTTCAGTTCCTAATAAGAGACTTTCCCTGGTGATGAGATCAGCAGTCTTGAGTGAACCAGTATTTTGGCCAAGGCTTGGTGGCATTTATTTAACGGCACCAGATGTAGTTTGTGGGAGGAACAGAACATAATGGTATAGATCACTGATATGTGATAAAACATTTTCTTTTCAGCATAGACCAGTTTCATTTGTTTAAACATTTGCTCTTAATTGGAATAGCAACCACATCGGATCAAATCAAATGCAAACTTGGGGAGACATTAAAGCTCTGGTTCTGAGGATTGTGATTTTGAGCTTTGTGATCACCATTTTAAAGCTGCCCTATCCAAGAGTATAATGGTGCATCTTGTAAAGTTCTGAGCACATTTGTGAACACTTGCCAAATATTTTGTGACTGTTGTTTTTGAATGACTAGAAGATGGAAGTGAAAATGCATTTACCTAGCAAGGGTGAATCTAGGAAAAATTGCTTTGCTGTAATTTAAATGATTTATTTTGAAATAAGGAAAAAAAAATGCCCAGATGTGTCAGGAGCAACATATCCTACATTTGTATCCTCAGTGATTAGACATCAGTGGAAATGGTTCATTCTTTGTAGTATTTAGCCAGTACTGCAAAGTATCTTAAGAGATACTAGACCAAAGACAGAGACTGGCTCCAAACCCAGCACATTAAAATAAGCCTTTTAGTTCTTCCTGTAGATACCTCATCTACAACTTTACAGGCCTCTGTAGGCAAAGGGATCAGAATCCCAAGGTAGCCCATGCTCATGAGCAGTCATAACTATATGTCCAGGAAAAATTTTAACACACACACACACACACACACACATACACACACACACACACACACACACACACACACACACACAAATTATTTTCAGTGCAAAGTCATTTTCTTAAAGAGGGGCACTGAAATAACTGGAAGTTGTGAGGATTCCTGCAAACACGTAAAGGTTATAATACATTCTATCTTAACAGTTATTTACTACTTATGCTATCTTAGTTGTCTCCCATTTTCTGATGGTGACTTTCTGAGGACTGAGTTTCTACCGCTGTGCAGTGAGGGAATATCTGGACTTTATTTTGAAGGTTTTGAAGGATTATGTGTCTTGTCAAGGGGTAAATAGCAAATGGGTTTGATTTCTGCTTAAGAATATCCTACACATTCCAAAATATGTAAAATTTTTCTGTATTAGAAAATGAAACATGATACCAATTGTATATTTTCTTTATTTATTCTCTGTTAAGTCTGTCAGATGATAAATTGTACATAACAATGATTAAAGAGTCATGCTACTGATGGATCCTTCTCTGTGTAAATAGTACCTATTTTTTTTTTTTTTTTCTTTCGGAACTGGGGATTGAACTCAGACCCTTGTGCTTAGCCAGGGAAGCACTTATTCCACTGATCCATCTCCCTGGCCCCAATAGTACCCATTCTTGGCTTCCTTACCTTTCCTCCTTACATCATTTTTGGAGAAGTGATGGGATGGGAAGACACAGCTGTGGGTGTGTGGTGTGAACAGCTGTTGGTTGTGGCTATGAAATAGTGGTTAATGAAGTAGGCTTCTAACATATTCTTTTGCTGTTTATTGGAAGAAAAACATTTTGGTCTTTGACTCTGTGAAGATGTCCTCACACTAACTGTTCAGTACTGGAGAAGCTAGTCCAGAGTCAAATGGGGATCCTCACTGCTATTATTGCAGAGCTGTCTTGTTTGACACACAGAAATCCTGGCTATATCCAAACATGTTCTGTCTCAGACTCTCTGTACAGAACAAACCAACGGGGGAAAAAAGCACAACCACAATACATTCTCTACAACAGAGAATAAGATGAAATCACCGCAAAGAACACATTTCACCTAAAGTTTATGTTCTGACACATATTAACTGGGTTTTTCTGAGTAACATAGTACATTTCTTTCAGCAGTGGTCATGGTAGCAAAGAAAATGGACAAACATGCTAAAGAACCAGAGGACTCCTGACTGCACACAGACTCTGTGGAGGCTCTGGTTTGGTTTTAGTGATTCAGGTAAAGGAGTGGTGGGAAGGGCAATGGGGCAACAGTGGGAAAATGAAACAAGGACAGCAGAGATATCTGAAAATGTGTAATTCTATTGTAAGCTCCCATAGCCAGTGTTTAAATATAAGGATGAGTGATACATATATATGGGCATATAATAGCATATAGTATATATTATATAGATATACTGGTACATAACATATAAACATACACATGATTGAAGACTTAAATAAAAAACAAGATTTATTATAGTAAAAGATATTATTGTCCATCTCCCTTAGAATCCTCCCCCTCACTTCAAATAGTCATCCACCCCATTGTTTTTGTCATCACGGAGCAGTCCTTGATGTTCTCCTTTGTGAATGTCTTTGCATGGCTGCCTCAATGTCCTCAATCAATTCAAAATCTTTTTGTTACATAAAATGCTGTGGTGTGCCATCTTCTACCTTATCCATTAGATCTGGCACTGTGAAGCTTCCACCTCTTTCCAAAGTCAAAATGTCCATGAAAGAAAGGTAAATGTTTTGAATCCATTCAGGACATGAAGGCATCTGTCACAGGGCAGCTAAAAGCACTCATAAAGTGGCAAGAATGATAGGCTGTGTGTTTATAGTATAAAGGATTAATGGCAGTAGGTCTTACTATAACACATTTTATTTTATTTTATTTTTTGCATTTTAGGGAACGGTGTACAGGGTGTTCGGGGTCTCATTACTAGTATGAACTCATAGTGACCTGCCTCTTTACAGCTTCCCAAGATCTTGGATTACAGGTGCGCACCACCATGCAGTTCAACTGCTGTCTCAGTACACCCCGGGGGCAGGCCAGCATGGCAGGCCTGGGGATCGAACCCTTAGCCCCTGTGTCTGCTTGAAGGCACTTTAATCCACTGGGTTATTTGGCTGGCCCCTATAACAAATTTAAAAAATTCAATATTCACTGTATTTTTATCATGCTGCATAAAAGAATTCATGTGTAAAGACATGCTATGCATGTCCTGAATATAGAAAATTATTCATAAGGATGGAGATTACATCTACTCTCATTTAACTACCAACTACACAGATTATTTGGTTGTTTTGGGGATTAATAAATGGATTTATTCCCATTTATTCTCTTATAATTCCTTTTACATTTGATAAAGAAATGATATACAGAAATACCTCAGTTCATGATTCCTTCTGTTGCAAACAGAATCAGTAGGCAAAATTTTGCTTCCATTTTGAAACCCCACATAGGGTGATGAATATGGCTGCAGACACGTGCCCAGAATTATGGACCTCAGTTAGAGAAATGAGGTACCACTACACTTCCATCTACCAGTAGTCCCTTATGTAGCCCTTGAGTCCCACACAAGACTGATGCCCTCTGTATCAGCAACACATGCCATTTTACCATTTTATTTGTGGATTGGGTATAGTCCAACTCCAATAGCAGTTTGATGCCAGTTTGAATGAGTTCAAGGTAAAACTTATTAAAGTTATAAATAAAATAAACTTCATAACATGCTTCTTTTGTCTCACTTTGCAAACCAGAAACAAGTTAGTCCTGGAGAAATGTGTAAGGGCCACAGAGAGAGTTCTATTATTGGAGCAAAAAAAAAAACCACACACACACACTCCTTTATTCATCCTTATCAAAAGGACTGTTTTTGGTACTATATGAGGAACAAGAGATCTAGTGCAGGACATCAGGTGGAAAAAATTATTGAATGAAGTAGTAGACAGATATTCAAAAGTGAAGATGCTATGTTTACTATTCAGTTTGTCAGTGACAGATGGAGCTAACTTGTACCACAATGTTCTTCTGGTTTTCAAGAAAACTGAATGAACCCCTGAACAACACAAACCTAAGATCATTCAGGTGATTAAAACAACTACATCTACCCACCCACCTCTGACTAAAAACATATAACAACCATTATTGTGCTGCCTTCTATGTGATGCAATATTTTTAAGATACAAAATTAAATGACATTGTGTTGAATACAGGCCTAGTTTTCTCATCTTTCTGGCACTCCTAACAGTTCAGCTCACCTTTCAAAGGTCAAAGCACCTTGAAAGCAGCAACTTCAGTTAAAAAAGTAATAGGCCAAAGTTCCTTGCTCTGCATGGATGGAAGGCTCAGTAGAGGAGAACCTACTTACTGGTCTTGCTCTGAAGACTTCTGGCCATCACCTAATTCACAGTCTGTTCTACACTGGCTGTCTTCCCATCCAAGAGTTCTGATGTTCAAGCCCTTCTCCTTTCTATGCAGAAATGAATTTTCCTTGGGACACCCACCAACTCTCTCTCTTCTCTTTTTGCATGTCTCCTACAAGTCCTAGGATATTTTAAAGGAATGTTTAGTTAGGACTCTCAAAATTGGGGTTAATTCTAGTACTGAGGATTGAAGCTAGGACCTTCACATGGAACTACACTTCCAGTCACTTTTTATTTTATTATTTTTTAAAATTTTTTGACAGGGTTTTCCTCAGGCACTAAGTTGCCTAAACTGGGCCTAAACTTTTGCTCCTCCTGCCTCAGCTTTCCAGAATGCCCAGATTACAGGCAAGTGCCCTTTGGCTAGGGCTGGGTTTGATTTTAGTCTTGGACTTTAGAAAATACCAGTAAACTGTAGTGTCCTTAGTTGAACATGAGATGAGGAAGTGTTGCTCCATCCCAATCATAAGAAATAAGAAATCATAATAACCAGATTTTTTTCTTTAAATCTTATTTTATGGCATAAAGTAAAAGATCACTACACAAATTGGTGTCATCGAAACCTGTAGGAAAACCAATACAGATTATCTTGATCATTTAGGGATCCTTGCTGTTAAATATGTAATTAAAACTTTGAAAGAAGCCATAAAGTCAATTAGAGTACATTCAGTAGATTTTGATGTATAAATGTGCAATGTATAAATATGTAAGGCTGGTTAACGGTCTACTATACACATAGAAACTAATCATTGGAAATTTTTACATCAGACAATACGTTTATATGTGTTGCATGCTATACAAATTTGGGCTTCATAATTAGAATGTATTTTGCTATTTTCCAGTAATTCTTTTTTTTTTTTGTGTTTTCCACAAATACTCATTAGGACGGCTTAGAAACAAAAAATAAAACACGACAGCAACAACAAAAAAGTAGATACTTTACCGCAGAGAATTTTTAATCTGCTCATGTCAGCAAATTTTAAATTCCTCAGTTGAGATTCCCTAATGCTGTGTCACATTCCAAGAGTTAAAACCGGTATTTCACACGTTTTTACATACAGTTCTTAAAGAAATCAACGCTCATTTCCCCCAGAGGATTCTTTAAGGAAGGAGACCTGAGATCAGAAGCCAGAGGAAGTTTTAAATTGATAATCCCCCAATTTTCATAGACCCAACCTTTTGTTTCAAAATCAAATCCGGCACAGATGCCTAGATGTCAAACTATAGGTCACCGTCAGTGTCTCCGCAAGAGCCTCGCCCGTGACCCCGCCCAGAAGGTCTGTGCATTCCTGATTGGCTTTACATAACTGGGCTCCGCCCTTCGGCCTTGCCTCACGCGTCTCTGGTGCGACTAGTGGATCGGAGACTGCGATTGGCCGGCTCAGAGCGGTGGCAATGACGTAGGGGGTAGAGAGGAAGAACCTGATTGGCTGGGGCACTAGTGAGCGCGGCCAAGTGTGCGATCGAGGATTTGGGACTTCTGACTCGGCTGCATCATCTGCTTTAGACTGACGTCTGCACGGAAATGCGGAAGGTGGTTTTAGTCACCGGGGCGAGCAGGTGAGGCCACTTTCGGGATTTCGGAGGCTGAGTTGAAGGATTCCAGGGGAGCAGAGAATGGCGGCCCTCTGCTAACGACCCCAGCCTTCTCCTGACTATGCCTGTGGGAGATTTGGGCAGAGAATCCTGCCTGGATTTTTTCTAGGTCCCCACGAGGTGCTCAGGAGCTGGCGTTTGAAATAGAATTGTCAGTGGGAAGGAAAACTTGAGTGCCAAGGAGTGATCCCTGCTGCAGTCAAAGAAATGGAACGTTCCACGCGAAATCTTTCCTTCTCTTCCCTTTGACCCGCTCTTCTTCGGTGTTTCCTGTCAGTGCCTGGAGTTTAGTCCTGACCATGTGGACTTGTCCAACACACCGGTGTTTAAGTTTTAATATCCACAGGGTGGATATTAAAAAATAGGACGGGGGTGAGGAAGAAATCTCCTAGCAGAGCATTAACATATGCAGAAACATGTAGAAAAACAATCTTTCCCTATTAATGCATAGTTCGAGTGCAAGGTAACAAGTCCAGCATTATTCCAGGGTTTTTCATCTTGGATTCTCGCCTCCTTTATCATGTGCTTCCAGGAAGAACAGTTGTACCATTTTTCTGTCACATTTGAGGAATGAAGACAGTGAGGGTGTTGCGTGTTACTTAAGACTGTTCAGGTTTAGTTACCTAATTACCTAACCATGGCCATATGAACCGATATAGGGGTGTGTCCGTGGATGGTCTTTAGTGTGTTACCTGATGTTCTGCTGCTTTTGTTGCAAATGTGTAAATAAATCACAATTGAGTTTTTGTTTGTTTATATATATTTTGCAATATTTGTAATTGCATAGTAATTTTAGAGGCTTGCTATCTGAAGTGAGGATGAAAACGAATAAATGTACTTCGATCTTCTCTTGACAGGCCCTTTGGGTGATTGCTAGCTTCAAGCTTTTGGGTGCAGATTTCCTGATTATTTACCTGCAGTTAGCTTAAGTCTTGGAAGATGGTTTTATTACACAGGTTTTCTTTGCTACCAGCAAAGGTAGTCTGATTGCTGTTCCCATCTAGTGGGCAGTTTTATATTGCTGTTTTCTGAAGTAGTTCATGGAAAGTCTTAGTGGTATACTCCTCTCTGCTTTTTCTTGGTCCGTATCCAGTGTTTATTCCTTTGTTCTGCTTAATCATGCTGAGTTTTTTCTCTTTCTGCTGTTTATTCAGTCATGGTAGTTGAGAGCGATTTGTACCTCCTACAGTACTGATGCTTATTTCTGAAAATCTAAATCATTCCCTTAATAGGGATACCTGGTGGTCCTTACAGTAGCAGTGCTACTAACAGGTAGATAGTAGAGTCCTTGTTGTTGAGGAACACAAACACACAAGAAGTAGCTAGATAACACTTACTGGTGATGTATTGAATTACTTTCATTAATAATATCATGCATGCATTACAGCTGTACATTGCATGTTTTTGGAATGGGTGACAGGAACCAGCCATCATCCTGAGCAAGTGATTGTGAAAGTTGGGTTTTATTCCTTCTGTTTATAAATAATGCTTGAATATTTTCTCCCTGGGTTTCTTATTGGAACTCAACTTAACACCAAGGAAAGGCTTATCTTCATTTGGTGCCATCTCAGTTAATGCCTATCCTGTGCCTACATTGTTTTCTCAGTGGCATTGGCCTAGCCCTTTGCAAGCGGTTATTGGCTGAAGAGGGGTGCCTTCACCTGTGCCTGGCATGCAGGAACATGGGCAAAGCAGAGGCTGTCCAGACTGCGCTGGTAGCCTCGCATCCCACTGCAGAGGTCTCCATTGTGCAAGTAGATGTCAGCAACCTGAAATCGGTGTTCCACGCTGCCAAGCAGCTTAAGCAACGGTATGTCTCATGCTGACAGATATTTTACATATAGTGCAACATAAGGTTTAAGAAATGAAGGGTAGGGAAAGGGGGGGGGAAAGCAAGTGTAATGAAAGAAGAAGTTGTGCTGAGAAAATCTGTGTAGACTGATTCAATCTGTCCCAGGACATTGTCATTCTCTTATCATTCGTGAGTACTGTTATTTTATGATGAATATATATCATATACCCTAATAAGTGGTAAATTGTAAGAACATAAATGAATGTAACTCCTTTAATACTTAGATTCATTTTTACATATTTCTTTCATATTAATTCATTTGGGATGCAGGGAAAGTACTGACATTTAATGAGTGACACAGTACTAGGAGAACTATTGCTAATAGAATCATCTGACTTTGTTGTGCTTCTAGAACTCAGTTCTTTTCTTCCTCAGAATGTTTTTTTCTTCAGACTAGCAAAGTTTTCTTCACATCTATGTGGTAATTTGCCTGTAATAGGCATTGGACAAATATTTGGAAAATGAAGGAATGGACTCTGAACGTATGGCTTCTAGAAAGTATACCCAAACTTGCATATACATACCCAGTACAATTTCTTCTGGCAGAGGGGACATTCTTTTTTTTTTTTTGAAATTCTAAGAGGAGTTTATGGTCAAAAAAGGTTAGGAGCCCTGCATTAATCTATGCTGAGCCCTAGCACAAATAAAATACTTAGTTTTTAAATATTTTTGTGATCAAGGTCTGTAAAATATGAACTATTTTATTTCTTTGGACAGTATAATGAAATAAGATCAAAACAAACAAGATCTTGGTGAAGACATTTGCTAGAGAATAATACACTGAATATTATTTACATGAATCAGTAGTCATTTGCGTTTCCCTGCTGCAAATGTATGAGTTCAAACTTGACCATTTTTTGTGGTGGGGTTTTGGTTCCAGTTCTTCTCAATATAACCTTAGGCCTTTGTGAATGTGTGTGTGTGTTTTTTTTTCTCCTCTGCTGGTGAACACTTAGAATTTCAGTCACATCCTATATCTCCATTACTAGCAGAGTGTCTAAGCCTCTAAAACTGCACATTAAGTGTCTTTATAGAGTAAAAAAAAAATAGGGGAGAAGTTTGTAGACATTCTTTTCCTAGACCTTTCTAGCCACCTGACTGTCTTGCCTGTGTTACATAGATTTAATTATTTTTTTCATCAAAAAGGACCATCATTCTCAGTTCATAGTAGCCTATTTCAATACAGTTGACTTTTGAGACTTAAAGTTTTAACATGTGTAGTATGGATTATTCTTAGTTGTTTCCAGAAATCTGAGATATTTAGTAATTTATCACAGATTAATGCCATGAGGCTGTGAGACATAAGGAAGCACTGAAAGAAAGTGAGTTGTGCCACCTGTGTGTCATCAGCATTTGGGGTTTGATGTATTGAATCCACAAAATAGCTCTCTTTGAGTGAGGCCAGTACTTTGACCTGGATTTAGGAAATGGTGGGGGTAATGATGTTTACAAACTTGAAATACGTGAGGTTGTTTAGGTAGATCTCTTGCTTTTATCAAAGCTCTGCTGAATTTAATGGCCTACATCGATATCACAGACTCTGAACCCAAAAGTAAATTAGAGCCAAGAGAGCCTGAGAAGATCCTTGAAAAGGATATTTATCAGGTGGTAAAAATCAACAACACCCTGGACAGTCCTTCCTTCTTTCTTTCTTTCTTTCTTTCTTTCTTTCTTTCTTTCTTTCTTTCTTTCTTTCTTTCTTTCTTTCTTTCTTTCTTTCTTTCTTTCCTTCTTTCCTTCTTTCCTTCTTTCTTTCTTTCTCGATACTGGGGATTGAATTCAGGACCTTGTGCTTGCCAGGCAGGCCAATATGCTGCTGAGCTATCTCCCAAGCTCAGTGGCCTTTCTGTCTGTAACTCTATTCTATTAGATTTACACTATTGAAAACATGTAAGGAATAATTATGCTGTTTTACCCAGAATAAAATAGCTCCACCAATTTTTTTCATCTTTGAGAGTAGGAAGTACTGGATATTTTTCTACTCAGGCCAGAGCTTGGCTTGGTGCTCTGGTACATTTCTTACTGTTTCCTAAATGTTTCTTCTACATTCCTAGGAAAATAGGTTAAGAGTCTTAGATGAAAATTTTCAGCTGGGCATGGTGGCATATGCCTGAAATCTCAGCCCTCAGGAGCTGAGGCAGGAGGATTGCTGCAAGTTCAAGGCCAGGTTGGGTTACAAAATGAGTTCAAGGTCAGCCTGAACTGCATAGCTAAACACTGTCTCAAAAAGAAAAAAAAAAAGGAAAAGGAAAAGAAAGTAAGAAAGAAAGGTTAGGTAATAGTCCTCTATCAGGTGTATATGTCCTTTGGAGGGATACACATGGAGCATTGAGGGAGGGAGGGGAAACCCACCTAGGCAGCGAGATCAGCTGAATCAACCCTGGCAATCAATGGGGTGACAGATGTCACTGCCAGATCACCTTCATATCCAAAAGTTAGATAATAGAACAGTCAATAGTAGGCATGCCTGGACCTAGGGAGATAGCTCAGTGGAATAAGTGCTTGCCTGGTAACTGCAAGGTCTTGAATTTCATCCCTGGTACCACTAAAAAAAAAAAAGGTAGAAGGAGCAACTGTCTTTTTGGCATTTGTATCATGAATCAGTGGTAGCAATAGCAGCATTTTTAGCAAGTTAGTAATTAAAGCTACTTGATTGTTAATTATTTATAGGGTGACCAGGAAATGCTTGTATATGATCTGCACTATGTAGTTTAAGGTCCAGTTTGAATTACTCTGCCCCTGTCCTGAACTGAACAAAGAACACAGACAGTGTGGTGCATAGAATCCTAGGAGTTGTTCTGAACATGGATGGTGCCTGTGGGTGTCACAAGAACAGGCTCTCAAACTTAGTTTGAAAGGGTTATACTTAGATCAAGAGCTATGTAGGTTTAAAAGTGAAAAGGCTTTCTTAGTCAGTATTTCACAGTTCTTTCTGTGGTAATATTCTAGAGCCTGCCAACAATATCATAGCCCTATTCAGCTTTTATAATCTCATTCTCATAATCTCATAGTGAGCATGTACCATTTTATGAGACATAGATCCTGTCTACAAACAGGGTCTACTGAACGGTTTTCATGTGGGTCTTCTGTTTTAGTACAGATCTTTTTTTTTTCTTTTTAATGTATTTAGTACAGTTCTACAGAGTCCATAGATGAGACTCGTAGTGATTCGCCTGTTTTCAGTCTCCCATGCTGTGGGATTACAGGTGTGTGCCACCACACCATCTTAATTGCCATCTCAGCATGCCCTGGCACACTGGAGATTGAACCTTGGCTACCGCACTCTGCCTAAGCAAGTGCTTTAGTCCACTGAGCTATCTGGCTGGCCCTTAGTACAGATCTTGACCTTCAGAATTTAGCATTGATCTAGTGAGGTCTGGTATGCATTGTACAAGTTTTACTTGTCAACCAGGAGAGATGTTCACTAAAAAGGGAAAAATAGAGAAAAAAAAAAAGGCAAAAAAGACTTTTAAGAGCAGAAAGATAGCAGGCTTAGTAGAGGGTTGCTGCAGTGCCTAATGGGGAAGGACAAGACAGGAATTTATTACAGATGACTTGGCTGTAAAGGTCATTGAAATCACTGTTCAAAAAGGTAATTTAGACAGGTACACAAATATTTACTGTGGCAAAGAAAAAATTTGAGAAAATAATAATATGGTAAGCCTATTGTTTATAAGTGTTTTCTGTTCTCAGGCTTTCTGTATTTTAGAGACAGAGACACCGTGTTACTCTTTATTTGTGTGATCTTGTTTTGTTGTTCTACTTGCAGGTTTCAAAGATTAGACTATATATATCTGAATGCTGGAATCATGCCTAGCCCAAAGCTGAACATCAAGGCACTTTTTTCTGGTCTATTTTCAAGGTAATTTCTCTTTTCCAGATGTGCTGATTTGAAGGAAGATGTTCATATCTCTGCCTCTTTTTGCCTTTGGTGTGTTAGATTGCACTATGAAAAATAAGGGACACTGAGAAGGATAAAACCATAAGAAGGAGAAGTAGCAGTTCCACCAGGAAAGGGACGAAGGGCACACCACAAGTCATGGTTCTTACTGCAAGGAACAGCTCGAGGCATAGAACACTGAACAGGCTTCTGTGAAAGAAACGAGGCATTAATACCTGGGTGTTACAGAGGACAGAAGGCCATCTGTAGGGGATAAAGACAAGTGGGCCTCTCTTTATAGGGCTTGAAAGAAGACAAGGGAAATTAGGTGGGAGGAGCTTAGTAAACATCAGTGGTCAAAGTTCTCTGGATATTTCACATCCAGTGGACAAAGTCCTGGAGGTGTCTGGTAAGCTTGGGTGCCTTTAGATAATCAGGTGCTTGCAAAATTCTGTGTTCCATCTTACCTCTTTTAGACACCCTGTGCTTGCCGAGGGCCACTCGAGTGCTGAGCTAAGAAGAGCGCCTCGGCTGGCAGACAGGTTGGGTAGCGGGAGAGTCATGTCTGAATTGAGTCTTACGTTTCTGGTGGTCTCTGGGTTGGATATTTCATGATATCAAGTTTTGGACTGCCTGATGTGCATATAAGAAAGAACAAACCTAAATTAGATGAAGTTCTCAGGGAGCCTGAATACCCAACAAAATTCTACTGGAAGCCTTGCCTAGCAATGTGTCAGGTGCCCTGACTATCAGGTTAGACAAATACAGAGAACTAAATACCATGTCAGAAATTATTAGTATACCTTAACGTGATGGCTTTCAAAAATATTTAACCACAATCCTGAGTAAGAAATAAGTCTTATTTCTGTTTCCTTGTGCTTATTCATGCTGCTTCCTACATCGATGGTTTCCTTTAATTGAAATGCATTATAAGGCACATACAATCCACACTAGACTTGACCTACTAAGTTGATCTCAAAGCAAAACACTGTATTCATCTGTTCAATGCTATAAGAATTCCTAGTGGAAAGCAACCTACTTACTTTTTTAGCAGTTAAACAAACTCTGCAAAGACTTTTTTTTTCCTTTAGCCTTGTTATAAGCTATTATTCCTTCAGTTTATATGTATCTTCTTTTGAGGAAAGATAAAGAGGGTGTTAACAATTTATTTTTGAGAGATTTGGCTTCCTTTTGAAATATGAGCTGAAGTATGTTTGTACTGCTGTACACGAGAGCATTTGGGGTCTCATTTAATTCTCTCAGCAGCATAGTCTGAGAAATAGGTATTTTTATTCCTTTCATTTTGAAGCCAAAGAAAGTCTGGTTTATGTGTGCAAGGGGGTTGGTTGGGAGCATCTTCAGTATTTAAGATACTATCCTGTTGTCTTCTGTTTCAGAAACGTGATTCATATGTTTTGTACGGCTGAAGGACTGCTGACACAACATGACACAGTCACTGTTGATGGGCTCCAGGAGGTGTTTGAAACCAACGTCTTTGGTCACTTTATCCTGGTAAAACAACTTTGAGTTTAGTAAACCCTTCCTAAGTGCTGTGATACTAAGAGAAACATTGGTGCTGATTTGTTAAGCTTATCAGTTTATGGTGAGAATTAAATATTTGAAGTGTCAGGGAGATAGCTTAGTGGCATGAGTGCCTGCTTGGCAAGTGCAAATTCCTGAGTTTGATCCCTGGTACAAAAAAAAAAAAACAGAATCAAAAACCAAAAAACTTTAAATGTTTAAATATGGTGGTCATCTGACTGAAAACGTGCTTTGCTTATCATAGTATATCAATGTAATATTTTTTATTTTATATTAACTCAAGAGAATAAAAAGAAAGTAGAGAAACAGATTCCCCTTCAGAAACAATATACAGAATTGCAGAGAAGGATACCAGTTATGTTTGCAGTGGTCTTTGGGACTGGGCTGAGGGTCGTACAGCATAGGGTAACAGCAAGCCATTCTGAACAGTCATAGGTAGTTAGTATTTCATTTTCATGATTTCTGACTCCTTAGGCCTTTACATTTGAATGTGATGAATTCTAGATGTACAGATAATAGTGTGGGAGGTGTAGCTTATCTAGCATGTTCTGTGCCTCTGGCTCAGATTTACTCTCATAGGACAACCAGGATATCTGACATGAATGATGACAAGCCATAATTATAATTCCCTGGTGTCTTGGTTACTTTTCTCATTGCTGAGGCAAAATATCTGACATCCTAAATTAAAAGGGAAATTCTGTTCATTACTGTTGAGAGATCATTTTGGCCTCCTCCTCTTGCTTATCTGTGATGTCCCACTCCAAAGAGGACAAAAATGGCTCCCATCATCCTTCATCCATTTACTTTATTGTGCCATTCCAGTTTACATATATAATAGATTCAAAACTGTTACAGTCTATGCCCTCCATAGTCTTCAAGACCTTTTTGTTCTTTTTCTTCATTCAGATTCGGGAATTGGAACCTCTCCTCTGTCACAGTGACAGTCCATCTCGGCTCATCTGGACATCGTCTCGTAATGCAAAGAAATCTAATTTCAGCCTTGAGGACATGCAGCACAGCAAAGGCCGGGAACCCTACAGCTCTTCCAAGTATGCCACTGATCTTCTGAGTGTGGCTTTGAACCGGAACTTCAACCAGCAGGTAAGATCTGCCTCAGTGGTAGGAGAGGGAGGGCAGTGGGTTCTTAATTGACAGAGCTGACTTTCTAGTAACATGGCTAACTTTCAACTATCTTAGTTTAAATTTAGACTTGATACCTGTGAAATCTTGAGGACAGGAATAGTTTACTTCTGGCTTGTTATATAAATGTGTTTCATTTACCATTCTGTACTGTATAGGAACTCTGATCTGTATTAGCAGGACAGCACCACTGACCATGGCTGCTGCCACTGTTTAAGTTCTTGTGGTCCCTCAGAGTCTGTTGCTTACCTTTCCCATCACAGTTAGGTAGGTTTGATTGTTCACACTTTCAAATGAGAATAAAAGAGTTCAAGTCAAGTTATTTCCTCAGAGGTTACATGATTGTGAATGGGAGAGCTCAGAGCAGAGCCAAGATCATCAGATTATGCAGCTTGGATTTCCTAAACCACATAGCTCCTGGGGTGTGTTGCATCAGATGCTGTACTACAATCAGTAGTTGTGTAGCCTTCTGGGTACTGCTGCTTTGGGAGACTCCAGAGCTCTGGTTCCATGAGGGTCTGAGTTTAGAGGGTGCTTCTTGGAAGAAGGTAAGCCTTGACTGTAACACTGGCTTTGATGGCTACTGTGATCTGAAACTTGCTTGTACCATTGTTGGCCTTGATGGCTCAGGTCGGAACTCTTAACTAAATATCTCCTGTCTTTTCTATGGATGTTTTAATTGTTTGCTCTGTGTTAAGTGTGGGGTCTTAGAGAAGTTGAATTCCATGAACATTTTTGGGTAAAGACAATTGTGTAAGACAGAAGGGAAAATAAAAAAACTTTCAGGAAACTGTCTTCCCTCAGGGGGACTCCCCTGCTCATGAATTGAACATAAAATCTGGATCTTAGATGTTATCTTTGACCTGGGTTTTTCTGGAACAGGACCTTTATCGGGAAGAATTGTTTAGCAGTGTGACTCTTAGAACTGTGTCTTTTGTCAGTGGGTGGTATAAAGTGCAGTGGTGGTCCCTCCTTTATCACAGAGGTTACCTTCCAGACAACCCTGTGATAAGTGAAAATCAATGAAGTGGTGACATTGTATTTATTTTAGTGTTTATGTATATTTTAAAGCTTTAGAAACCCTTCCCACACTCGTAAATCTTTCCCACACTTTTAAAAACACTTCTAATGTTCTTAAAAATTTTCTAAAATAGTAAACTTATGTAATTTTAACAACATACATATACCATACAGTACTGCAAAGCCCTGTGATATAGTGAAAAATCTGTGATAAATAATTCAGACTAATTTTTTTTTAAACCCTTGAAACAGTGAATCTGTGAAAGTCGAACTGAAACAGTGAGAGACTACTGGAAAAGCTAGATTTGAATTTTGGCTTTGTCACTAGGTTGTAAGTTTAGACAAAAGTATTTGCTTTCCTTATTCCTTGGTTTCTTCTTCTAAAAAATAGGGAAAATAATAGTGGCTGCCTCATCGATCTGCTGGGTGGACTGAATGAGGGAATCGCCATGCTGGAGTCATAGGCAGAATTGTTCCATTCTTGGAATGTGTGCACATATATGGGTGGGGTTGTGAGTGAACGTGGTAGCTGTGCTTATGTGCACACCCGTGGGGGTGCATGTGTACTGCATGTGTGGGTGTTGTGGGTGTGTGCACATGAGCATGCATGAGGGCACATGAGGTGTGTCTGTGTGTAAGTGTGGTCCTTTGTGTTCATGTGTTAGCTACTCTTCTTAAAGCATGGGCTTAATGTGTCAGTTCAATTATGAACCTCCTAACATTTTATGAGATGTTTAGAAACTTGTCAGAGTTGCTTCTTCGTACCCTGGAAACTTTTAAAGGGCAAGATCAGAGTGGATTAGTTTCTCTCTTCACAGAAAGTGCTGGGATTTTATTCAAGTTTTAATTGTCAAGAAAGCTTTGAGATTTTATCTTTTTATAAAAAAAGGCCATCTAGTAATGTCGCTCCCTGCTCAAATATGTTAGGATTATTTCTTAGCCCTTGATGTTTTCTCTGGCTTTTCTGAGGAAAGAAAAAACAGAATCATACTAGAATGTTCTTTTGGAAGACTTATATTATGGGCAACATTATTAGGGTGGATTGGCAATACCTGATACAGGTCATCTATCCCTGAGAATATTCATAGTGTCCTTGGGGGATTTTAATAATCCATTAGTGACTTCAAGGCCTATAGAAATTCTTGGGATCATCATAATTTATTGCCTCTAATTAAGCAGATGAGAAAGCTGAGTCACAGGGAGATTGAATAATTTGCAAGCTAATCCAAAGCCGGAATTCAAAGCCAATCCTAGGAGCTCTCAAGTCTCTCAACTTCTACTTTGTGTCACCCTCTGTGCTAAAAGTCATGGCTCTTAATAGCCAATCCACTTGGATAAGACTGCTTCCTTCTAGCTTTCACTGATCAAAGCCAGAAAATTGTGAATGTCGAAAACCCTCAATTTTGTTTGAAAATCTCTCATTTCGGATTGAATAGCTCATTACTACTCCTGGGTGGTTCCTAGAGTAAGAAATATACCTCGAGGATAAATTATTTCACTTTCTTAGGAAGATTTGGGGACTGAAGTGATTGACTTCTTCCCCTAAGGACAGTTGGTTCATCATGGGGACTCTCAGGGCTAGAAGGCCTGTGTCAGACATTGCCAAGGCTCTGCATGGCCTGATAAAGGAAGGAAAGCTTCTAGCTCCTGTTGGTCAGGAACCTATATGCCTATAGAGCTGTGTTACACCAGCATGTCTAACTTTTTATTTAAAAGAAAAAATGAAGTTTCAATTAATAAAAATAAGTTAAAATAATTGATACCACATAAGTTAAAATACAGAGAAAATTAAACAAAATGAAAGAGTAACACCAATCTCAGTGCTGCACGCCTTACTACCCATGAGTCAGGGCCCTTCTAGCATGAGCTCCATATTATTTGGGGGTCTCTTTGTAGGACAGAATTTTCTAAAGTGATGGCTCCTGGACTCAAGACCTTCATTTGGGGTCCCCAGTTTATTAAAGGTCCCCATGGCACAAACACAGTCTTTCTTTTTTCTGATGTCAGGAGTGCCTACCTCATGTGCCCTTGTGTAGCTCTTAACGTACCTGTAGGGAAAGAGCATATATTTTAGGCTAAGCAGTCTCTTTCTACTAGATCAGAAACTTCTTGAAGGCAAAGACTGAACTCTTTTGGTTCTTTATCTTAAATGTTTATTAGTATCAATAAACAGATCCTCCATTAAGTCAGTAACATGGAAAACTCAAGTCACCAGGTCAACAGGGCCTCCTCTGCCCACCCAACTTTAAGATTGGTTATTCTTTGTACCATAAATTCCTTAAGACTAGAAGCTTTATCTTACTAATTGTTACCTCCTGAGTGCTTCTCACAGAGGGTTCTTAATGAATGCTTATTAAACTAAAATGATGTAGTCAACTTCACGGATAACTTAGAGCATGAATTCTTCATCCTTGGCTTCCAGGCTTCTAGGTTTACTGCTTTTTAATTAGCACATAGTTGGATTGAGTCAGTATATACTGAATTAAGATCTTATTGTGCCATTTCTCTGTGCTCCCAGGGTCTCTATTCCACTGTGGTGTGCCCAGGTACAGTAATGACCAACCTGACCTATGGGATTCTACCTCCCTTTGTGTGGACACTTCTGATGCCAGTGATATGGCTGGTGAGTGATGAGCCCGAACACTTAAATTTGGGGAATGGTTTAAGAAATTGATCTAGAAGGTGGCAGAATTCCTGTTAACTTCAGTTATTGACGTTACTAGCACATGACTTGCCTTGTACTCTCTGGTGTTTACCAGTGTCTTAGTATCTGAGGGTCTACTTGTTTTCTTTGCTTGAGCATCATAGAGCCCAAGAGTTCTGTATTCAGATAATTTTGGAAAAAACCCACATAAAGCAGTGGACTTCTCTGAGTTTTCTGTGTGGTCATGTATATTAAAAGTTCTTGAGAAAGGGATGACTATATAGTTATTTATAACTTTATTCTATTTGTCTCTTTTGATTTGGGTTATGAGAGTCTTGCAGGACCACTGTTCTCACATACAATGGAAAGTCCTACTTTGAGCAAGTAACGCTTTCTTGTCTCAAGTCAGGAAAAAAATGTCTGTAATGGCAGGCATGGTAAAAAGATCAGAAGTGAAGATGCCTTCATATGCAAAATAGTTACCCAGGGTAGTAGAGATTAAGTGATATGTTTTTTTGCCTTATGTTTTGACTCTCAAAAATGATCTATGATCTGAAATGCAGAATTTCTTAATATTTAAATGAGTACTTCTTGTTGGACTGTGTTCCAAACCACCTCAGAATAACTTTTCTTTTCCTCAGCTTCGCTTTTTTGCAGACGCTTTCACTCTGACACCACACAATGGAACAGAAGCACTGGTATGTCACTACAGTTTTTCAAGTTTGTATAATGGCTTAGCTGATGTGAATTTAGGTTTATGGGTAGTAAAAGAATTTCATCTGAAAAGATGGTAAGAGAATAAGCCATGTGAGTGAGGTAGCCCATTGGGCCACACACAGAAGTTGAGGAGTGAAGTTTGAAAGGGTAACATCTCCTAGGGCACTGGTCCGCATGAGTTTAGGGAAAGCATTTCAGGAGATGTGAGAGGCACCAGAGGCTAAAGGAGAGATAGCTGGGGGAGTGATCAGTGATCGATTTTTTACAGAGGAGATGAAGCTTGTAGACAAGAGCAGGGGCAACAAAGTCATCTGTATTTCTCTATAGGAAGATTCTCTTCCCTCTGTTGGCATTAGATAATGAAGTTGTTCCTTAATAAGGAAAACTGTACATTATCTTAAATCAACATAGACATTAGTAATGATCCACGGTTCACTGTACACAATGATGTCTTTGAATATTTATCACCCCAGAACCCCAAAGGCAGTCTCTGTGGGCAGAACAGAATTGTCATGCAGGGTAAAAGTTGGCCTCTGTTGTTCACATGATCTAATTGAAAGCCCAGGGTATTAGAGTCAGCTCCTTATGTGCTAATTTCCTTGAGCTCCTGTGGGATTTTGCTCCTCACCCCAAAAACTGTAGTGTCTAATTTAGTAGATTCTCAAACTGTGACCAAATTGAAAATAACTGAGGAAAACATGAAGGGAATTGGCTCTATGCTCTTGTTTTGATAATCAGTGGAGAATCAAGTACACTTACTAGGGATACAAATTGGTAGTGGGAGCAAGTGCTTTCATAGCATATTTTAATTCTTAAAATAATTATCAATTGATGAAAAGCAGTAATGTATAATCTTTTAGGGATTATTTATTCTGTACATCTATGGTATTGGAAATCAAGTCTAGCGGTCAAGTATATCCTGAGTGTTGTTAGTGTGGGGAGTAGTTAGAAAACAAAAATCCCCCATTAATGAAGTAGCCTCACATGTGATCATGGTGTTGCCCCTGCCAGGTAGAGCAAGTGGGCAGGCCTGGTACAGACTTGATCTGGGCTCTGGAGGACAGATTGTGTTGAGTTGGCTGCATCATATGACAGTTTTCAGGCTCCTTGTGACCTTGTAATGTCCTAAAACATGACGGGTGGGAGACTATCACCTGAATAATATTGGTGATGGCTGGAGGTGCTAGTGGTTCTGAGCACACCACATGAGGTTCACAGATCTGTCTCTGGATAGATTTTTGTCTTCTTAAAGAAGAGCATGAGCTTGAGGTTGAGAGACCTGGAGCACAGTGGTTAGGAGCAAGGGTGCTGAAGTTACGTTAGTTGCTCACCTCCCACTACTCCGGTTTCTCCCTGTGAACCAGTGGAGTTGTTTTTCATCAATCTTAGCTTTATATTATTTGTAGTAGGAACCATGGAAGTAATTGAGAGAAGGCATATTGCGAAGAGGTTAATGTATTTTAGCATTTAAATTTTAAGGGAAATATTTTAATGAAAATTGTTTAGGTCAGATGTGTATATTAACCAACTGATGGAACAAATATAGGCTCATAAATGTACAAGGATTTGACATATGATCAAGATGACATTCCAGGGCTGGCCAGATAGCTGAGCAGACTAAAATGCCTGCTTAGGCAAATGCAGGGACCCAGGTTTGATCCCTGGCATGCCATGCTGGCCCTGCCCCCAAGGTGCGCCGAGATAGTGACTGAGACTGGCCATGGTGGTGCATGCCTGTATTCCCAGCACTTGGGAGGCTGAAAACAGGAGGATCACTACAAATTCGATCTGTGTATTTAAGACCCAGTAACTGCATGCCAAAAAAAGAAAAAATGACATTCCAGAATTAGTGAGAAAAAGATGTGTAATTCAGCAAAAGTTGACACCAGAAAGCAGAATAGAATCTTTTCTTCATATATTACATAATTACATGTTGTCAATAATTAAATGTAAAAATAAAAATGCAGTAGGAAAAATTGTGAATAGTTGCAGGATGTGAAGTCTTATTTGTTGTACAAACTGTAAAGGAAAAGACTAAAAATTTTGAGTAAACATTTAAAAGTTTGAGCAAAAATTCCACTATAGGTTAAACTCAAAGACCTCAAGAGGAGGTCAAATATCTGCCATTGTTATGACAGATAAAAGGTTAATTTTGTTAGTGCATTAAAGGTTCAGCAAATCCTATGAAAAACTGGATTGGAATGAACAAGGGACACGAATAGAAAATTTCTAAATTGTTTTAATGGCATGAAAACATGGTGAACTCTGATCATGAAAAGACATGCCAGTTAAAAGTATGATTAAAAATTAATTTTTAAGTTCAACTAGCAGTTCTCAGAAAGCTTGCTAATGTACTATCTTAAGAAGAGAAATAAGGACCCTTTTACATTGCCAGGGCAGAATAAACTACAGGTTTGATAAAAAAAAATGCATACTGAGTGTTTAAATAGATCTTTACTACGGTAAATAACACATGGCCATTAATGCTTCTCAGAATACTCCCCCCCACTTTACATACATTTATCCCATCCTCCTTACCACTTTCTAAAGCAGCTCTTGGAGTGAGCCATCTTTCAGGAGTGTCTTTATGATGTATGGTTACACATGCAGTGAGGGTTGCTCAGTGTTCTCCAATGGAAAGGCGGGCTGGTAAAAATACAGTGTATCCTTAGCTACCTTATTATCCATGTGATTTCTGGCTCCTCTCCAAAGTCGGAATGGTCATAAGAGGGTAAACATTTTGAATTGATTCTAAACACCCTCATGAAAGAGGACTAGAGAACTGCTTCAGAAATTGACAAGAGCAATGGGATAAGTGTGTTCAAAGTGAGGCAGAGCATTCTGAGAGAGATCAATAACAATGTGTAATAAATTACTGTGATAATTACTATACTGTACAGAAATAAGTTACTATAGTTTACTGTAATACATTTTAATGTAAACATTCACTGTCTTTTGCTCTCATCTCATCCTAAAGCTTCTGTCAAGGACTCATTTTTCAGCAAGATCAGTGAAAATAGTAAATGTACCTATCCTTAACTGTAGGGATGTGTTGGTCTCTTGGTAGTCCTGGGAGAAAAAGGTGAGAGGACTCAGAAAATAAAGACAAAGATAATAGCTGAGGTCAGGTGTTAAAAGCACTGCCCCCACCAGCAACAGTACAAGCCTTTATTTAATATACCTTTGTAAAGTTACAAGACACAATGTTGCCTAGTGGCTAATAGCCCACAGTGTCCAGGCAGATGTTTTTCTCAAGACTGAGGTAACTCGACTGCTTTAGTCAATGAGGTCAGGCCTCATCATGCCCTCCCAGGTACGAATTAACTTCCAGCTTCAGCAGCTCCCAACCCTTAACCATGCCATTTCATTTTTGATATTCATTTTATAAATGTGTTCAAAACTTACATGAAATAATGCATTCAGCATTATAATATAGTGTTTATAGCAAAGACTGAAAACACCCTGTGTGCCACTTCATTAGAAACTGATTATATAAAATATGGAACATCTCTGAAATGGGATGTTGTGCTGGTTTTTTTTTTTTTAAGAAAAGAATAAAAACAGTTCTATGTGCACTACTTTGAAAATATTTCTAGGGGATATTATTCAAGTGAAAATTTCTGTGTGTTATACTTGTTTGAGTAAAAGAGAAGGTTATATATGCTTTCCAGTAAATGAATTTTCTTTAAAAGAATACAAAGACACCAATAAGCGTGGTTGCTTTCCCAGAAGATAACTAGGTGGCTGGGAAGTTGGAAAGGGAGGGAAGCTTAGGTCTTATTCCATGTATATCTTTTGAATCTTGTCTATGTGCCTGCCAGTCTATTAAAAATATTACATCAGTGACCTATACTTTACTGTGGCGTGAGCCAGGGTCTACTCTAAATCCTCTAGTCTCCGCACTGGGGGATCTCTGTGGGTATTAAAGGAAGAGATAGCCAAACAGTGACTTTAAATCTCGTATTGCCTTCTCCACCTTTGGCAGAAACAAACAAATCACTGGGCACACTCTTAATTTTCAGGTATGGCTTTTCCACCAAAAACCCGAGTCTCTCGACCCACTGATGAAATACATGAGTGCCACCACAGGTTTGGGAAACAATTATGTCACTACACAAAAGGTAAATCTGTTCACATTGTTACATGGAAGATGCCTGCTCCTGGGTTGGTGGGCTGGGGCCCTGCCCCCCTGGACAGCCCGGTCCTTCCCCACCTCTCTGTCTGTTGGCACCACTGTGGCTGTTTCATTTGTTATCTGCTCCCTGCTGCACAGCTTGTTCCGTCCACCTAAGCTGCTTATTTAATCCTTTAATATGATTGAATGCACTTCATTGCTGAGATCTCAGCTTGTGTCTTAGCCTTCTTTTACCTTTTAGAGCAGGCCAGGTGCTGCTGGTGAGCTCCACCATTGTAGCATTCGCTACCCTGGGTTCCCTCTCAGCACTTAAGCCTGGAAAGAGAGGGCTAACCTGCACCCCTCCCCCCCATTTCCTAACATGCAGTTAAGTATGTTGCAGATTGGATGAAATATGAAGTCTTTTTCTATGCAAAGGTAACTCCCCTGTAGCACTCAATTTTGTTTGTGACAATTACTAGTTTTAATAGATTGATGTTTTGAAGATACAAAGAAAGAAATTAAATCAGTACTGGACTCAATTTCCTGAAAAGCAGTCACACATGGACTTAAATACTGGGGAAGGAGAACATTTATTTTGAAGAACTATTTTGTTGTACTTTCATCAGGAGTAGATTTCTTTCTTCAGCCGCTCATTTTTCTCTGCTTAGCTTCTTGTAAGGAGGCATAGTCCTAAAATAAAACTATATTAAGGCAAGGAAGTCATGGCAGGCAAGTCACGTGAGTGGCACGAGGTTGAAAGGGAGCCATGTTCACTGATTTTTCAAGCTATTTGCTCCCAAGGATAAGTCACGTTTCCATGATTTTCAAGGTGTGTGTTCTGTGAGGTACTAGTTCCTTGAGAACATTTGCAGGAATCCAGTCCCCCAGGCCTATAAATTTGAGGAGTGTTTCCTATTACATTCTCATTTTTAAGAGATTTATATGACACATATCAGTTCAGTAAAAACTTTGAAAAGTTGAAACAGTTAAGAAATGTGTGTGTGTGTGTGTGTGTGTGTGTCTGTGCACGCATGCGCACACAGGTACCACATGACGTGTTCAATACTGTTGTTTCCAAACTGTTCCTGATTACGTTAACTTCTTCCTTCAAATTTAACATTTCCTTAATACCCCAAAGAACACATTTTGGAGAATTCTGTTATAAATCAGTAAGCTTAAGTTTAGGCAGTTAGAGTTTATTTGAATTTATCCATTTAGTAATCCCTAAAGGGACTGATTTGCATATCAAGTAGAGAAAAATATTAAATTCTACAAATCAAATAGTTTATTAGCATTCTATGAAAATACATCAAAGAAACTGCCTTAACATTTAATTAATGTGGGGCAGTTACCCCTCTTTGTTAAAAGATGCAGTTGAGCTAGAAAGATCTCTTAATTTTTCCAAGTCCAGTATGGAAAAAAAAGTCTAATGTGATTGAATGACGACAAATGTTATTTTCAAAATGATAAAAGGGGTTTTTCAGAAAGAAAGATCTTATGCAAAGGGGAAGGGGCCAAGAGATAGAGGCAGAGGGCTGAAGATGGGGGGAGGGGATGGAAGAAGATACATTACAAGATGTGCACCAGCTCCCCAGGATGAATATAATCATTATGGGTGTGTGCATGTACTATTAAAAATAAAAAATTAAAAAAGGGTGTTTTAATTCTCAGCCTTTTGGTAAAAAGTAAGCCTGCATTTGATGTTTATCCCTGTTGACTTGAAAACAAGTTTTATAGAGGCTGGAACTTTGCTTTTATGTATAGGGTGTTAGTTAAAAGGAGATTTTAAAATTTGGAACACAAGAAGGTGGTAGTTTCTAGCCCACGTATAAACTGCTGAATTATTATGGTGGTCGTCTAACACAGCTGAAGCCTTAAAACAACAGCGTATCCTCCTGATGACCACTTTCTGCTTCTTCCCTAGCCCAGCCCTAGATGCAGTTCCCTGCAGCATGAGGCAGATCCCAGCCAGCTCCTTAGGTGTCCCTAATCCTGTCCTTCAAACTCCACCCCTAGCAAAAGTCCATAAATGTCTCAGTTCTCTGTGTCAGAGGATCCTCCCACCCTCCCTGAGCTCCAATCCCTGTCTTTAGAGTTAGCAAAGGCTTCTTTTTTCTTTACTA